>VXBL01002497.1:902507-980634 GCA_013400195.1 Aramus guarauna | reverse complement strand
CCCCCCCATACCACACACCCCAGACTCCACACCCATACCACACACCCCATACTCCACACCCTCCACACCCTCCACACCCCACACCCGCGCACCCCACACCAGCGCCTGAAGATACACCGATGCCTGAGGGTCAGGAGACAACGTGCCCCGCCAGCGTGCAACGCAGAGGAGCCACGACCGACACGTGCATCGGGGTAAAAGTGCTTTAGGTTGTTATACCTTACTCTTCTTCTCCTATAGGAATAATCTACGCCTGTACAACAGTACTTATCCTGATAGAGTTTGAACAGCATAACTTTTGGATTAAAGCAATTCCCTACGCACTTCAGCCAGATTAAAAAAAAAAAAAACAAAACCCAACCAAACCTGCCTACCATGCATTTCAATTCTGAAATAAGTCTGCGGATCCCCAGATTTTAACAGCAGAGTCCCACTGAAGACCATCCTCAGAAATCTGGCCCTTAAATCAGGACTTGAATCATTTAAACACTCAGTTGTTTTAGAGCTGGTGTAAGATAATTTTCAAAATAACACTTGCCTATCTTAAAAATGTCGCTTACAAATATAAGAAACAGGACAGGCAGAGTCATATGAACACATACTCTTATGGTACGTAAGACGGAAAGTTTAAACACCACTATTTAATGAATAGTGGGTTAGAAGTCCTGCCAACAGACTGTTCATGTTATTACTATTACTACTACTACTACTACTAACTATCATTAGTTATTAGCTCGTATATGGCACACTGCAGGCAGAGCCGTACACCAGTTTACACGCTGGTTCCTATGCTTCCTATGCTTGTGTTGTATGGTATTATGTTTTTTATTTGTATGCTTTCTATCCAGATCAGTTTTCCTTCTGAATACTGGCCCAAAACATAACGCTTGGATTTATTTGATCCTCTAATTCTGCTGATCAGTAGATGACACTGTTCATCAAATCATCATATACCACTGCTTCTCATCACGCTGTGCTTGCTATACCCTAGTTTCTCCTCTCCATCTTTTGCAGAAGTATGCGTGCACGCTTCTGCTTCGGTTTCTCTTTATTTTGATTGTCCATCTTTTAGGCTTGTGGTTTTAACCACGTTGGCAATAGCAGAAGCGATGGTCCCAGAGGTACAATCTGACAGATACGCTGAGCCAACGCAATAATTTGCAGCTGCCAAAAGGATCGGTGCTGCTCCCTCTCCAGGTGTGTATTCCCACAGCCTCATCCGCTCCAGATCTCGTGCTCCTCTGACCCTGCGGGGAGCTGATTCAACTCACTGTGTGGACAGAAAGTACCAAAGAGCAAAATGTGTATTTTGGGGCTGCTTCAGCAATCTGACAGTGGCTCGGAGAGGTGTCAGGTCAAGCCCGGGCAGAGGGAGAGCAGCAGGATCGGGTGGCTGCACCTCAGAGAGGGCAGCACTGCCCTTTTCGGCAGGAATAAGCTGTGTGACTGGCTCGGTCAGCTCATCTAGCCATGTGAATACTCAGTATTGTTTGTTGGCTGCTACCCTTTTACGTTTCCTCGGGCACGGAAATGTTTACGGTTTTGTTTGACTCCAGGCAGATCAGCACAATCACACCCCGCAACCCATTCAGTGGCTCCTTCTTGGCTCTGTCAAGTGACCCTCCTGACAATATGTTGTCCTACCTTGCGGATATAACCCAGCTAAGCAGAGGACCCACAAGACTTCTAGTAATTTCTCCAGTGTTTTTTGTAGCTGAGTCAAATGATGAGACCTCACGCTAGCTCTGGGAACCCAACCGGCCCTGGTCCCGCAGGTGGCTGACTCCTGGCCAGGACTTCAAACTTTTCCTGCTCCCTCGGCAGCTGCAAAGTCGGAATTAAAATGGAGGAAACTGGCACTTTGGTTATCAGACTTTAAAATCTGATAGTGCCTGCAATTAAATATTTTATTGCACTGGAAAACTGGTGTTTCCGAAGGTATCAGTCATTACAACTGTCGTTAATCCTTTTGGTTAGCAGTGGGGTTTTAAAATCCAATTCCAGTGCAGCATATAGCGGTTCCTAGATTAAAGACTTGAACAATTTTTGGTGACCAGCTTAAACATCTTGAAGTAAACTGCTTCACTTTCTAGAGATGCCCAGCCATGTGTTACACTCTCAAATGGAGGGCCCAAAAAGACTAAGTGATTTCTAATAGAAACAGAGCAAGTATGCTTTGAGTGTAAACAATTTAGCCCTGCATTTTGAAGCTAAGCACTCAGGTCGGTGAATGTGGTATCTGTCTAGGGATCGCTTCTCATCCATCTCAAACTGCCCTGCCTCTGTCAGCTCTCCACCTGGTCCTTGAATCATGGGCTAAAATCGGAATTTTAAGGCAAGAGAAAGCAAAATAAAGTGGCAATTAACTTACAACATGAGGATATAGGTACGCTGATAGCCAGAATGATCCAGGCAATGTCCATCTTGCTGAGACAGATGGTAGCTCTGTGCTGGGGTTTGTCCCCTTCGGTGACATGGGAGATATTTCCTTGCACCCCGGGTTTCCAGGTCCCCGCAGGAACCAGTCTGTTTAGGAAGTTCCCGGTGGCGGTGGAGCCAGCCGTGGAAATGGAGCTGGACAACCTCGTGGCAGGTGCTGCAGAGAGAGCACTGCCCAGCAAGGTCGTGTTGGTCACCGCGCCGTGCTGCGTCGGAGCGGGTCCCTTGGGGTCTCCCGCTGCTGGGGAGGAGATGCTGACGTCAAAACTGGTCTGAACCGAGTGACCCGCTGCTGCCGTTGCCGATCCAGGGCCAGCAAACAGAGGGATATTAGTACTGAGATTCAAGGTTACCCAAGAGTTGTTTTTGCTCAGCATATCCCATACGCCGTAGCGGGTGTGTTTAAAAGGCACCGACACTGCTTCAGGATCAGTTGATGGTCCAGCAGTCGTGGTGGCAAAGTCTGCCTCCTGCACCACTAGCTTGGCCCCATCCCCTCGCTCTGCTTCCCTAAGGCTTCCCGAGGTGTTGCGGTGGGGAGAAGGGTCTGAGTGCGTAGTTCTTGCCAGCCCCACGCCATTCGGATCGCTGGACGCTGCGGTCTGGGACTGAAAGGGGTGGTCTGTGAAAGGGCTCCTCAGGGTGGGGAAGGGAGAGTGCAGGGTCGTCTTTAGGTAAGGCTCTGAGGACTCTGTGAAGTTGCCTTTGAAAACCTGGAATATTTTCCCCTTGGGGCGAGTCTGTCCCGAGTACAAAGCACTCTGGTTGTATAAATGATATGTTTCCTTTTCGCCGACACGAGGGCCGCTCGCTTGCTTTTGCCCGGTGGAAGGGGCTTTCTCTGCCAGGCTGATGGGATGGGGAATGGCGCGAGTGGACGTGGGAAGGGGTTCTGCCGTGTGGCGGTCTTTGTGGCGAGGCGTTGTTCCCATGGCTGTGATAGTGGTAGTGTCCATCGGGAAGCCCTGAGAGGAGGAGACAGTGGGAGACAGTACCTGAACAGAAAACACCAGCTCTTCTGTCAGTGCCAAGATCAGTAGAACACCTGGAGGAAAAAAACACAGAGAGAGGGTGAGACACCAGGGAGGGACCAGCAGACAGGGAACGGCACGGCTTGCGCGTCTGGCAGGAAGGAATGAATACCTTCCATCTTCTGCAGAAGGGCAGAAGAGCTAGCATCCAACTTTGTCAGCTTCTCTGGGAAAGTAGGAAGAGAAAGGAAAATCTGCAGGGGCTGCAGTGGCCCCGTGGCCGTGGGAGCAGCGAGGTGGGAACCGGAAGGTTGCAGGGAACGTCTGCGGCAAAGGGAGAGAGGAGCTTGCAGTAGGGACTCAGGAGAGTGCTTTGAAGTGGAACAGGCAGGTGATTTCCCTGTAGAAGCTACAAAGCATCCTACTCTTTAGGGGTAGAAACAAAAGACGTTTTCATTTTTGTTTTGGCCAGCAGGCCTCCAGATGAATGTCCACATTACTATGGGGAACCTTAGTCCGCTCATTCTTTTGGCTGCAAAATCCTAAATTTGGCTGCCTCCAGTCTTGGATGCCATTAAGCAATCTGTTTTTTGAGAGAGCAGCTGCTTAGCCCTTGCTGAAAATTAGGTCAAGAAGGGATGTCTGACGAGAAGGCTTCCTGGGCTATATATGCTGTCCTTTACTTAGCAACTTCTGAAAATCCAGTCACTTATTTTAGAGTATGAGATGTGGAAAATCCCCAGATGTTAAAAATGAACACGAAAACACAGCTATCACACCCATTTTAAAAAGCCACGTGAATATCAGGGGTCTGACTCAATCTAACACAACTGCCCTTTGCACCCGTATACAAACGTTTGGTTACAACCTGTTCTGTGCTCACATGTGCTGTGGGATTGGATTGTGTGAAATTTGCCTCCCGCCATCCTCCGTAGTGCACATCATTTCATGAGGTGCCAGGTTCACACCGCTGGGAACATCAATTCTTCCATTTATTCCTAGTCCAGATAATGGACGTGGGCAGCTGCAGTAGCATAAGCCTCCCCAGGACGCAGGGCTAATACACCGTGAGTTAGCGTGACCTGCAGGGACCACATCAATCACACGTCACCATTTCCATATGTTGAAGCTGTCGAGTGTAATGTGGATCTCTGCCCACTAGGAAGCACGCGGAATAAATCCATTTTGCACAGCCCACTGAGCATCATCAGATGGCACCATTAGCGCTGCGCTAGCGTGAATTTCAACCCGTGGTGTCAAGGTGAAAAATGTTGTCACAAGTCTTAACAAATCAGGGAGACGAGTTCGTCAAAGCCGCGGGACTCCAAACTGGGTAATGATCACCTTCCAGCCAAGACTGCGGAGTACCTTCCTGCCCCCTTCTCCACCCTTCCCGGGCCTGCCAGCTTTCTCCGTGAGTGTCGTTACGCCATTTATTTCTACCCTACTTGGGAATATCTGTTATGGGCACCAGCAAAGAAGGAAGACAGGGGCTTAGGGAAATGAAAGAAGATCTCTGATTAGGTGTCCGCTTGGCCGTAGGGCTCTGTTGCACGTTGGGCAGATGCAAATGCCGTGAAATGTGTTTATTCTGAATCCTGTGCGTCATTCACACGCATTCGCAAGCAGCGCAATACACGTAGCAAAAACTCACCAAAGGAGCAGTACCTCTTCCTCTTACCCAGCTAAATGCTCAACTTTGATCACTAACCATCAGTTCTGGGCCAGAACCACGCAGAGCTCTGCAACCAACAAAATTCACCTCGTCTTGCCCCCAGCAGCCTCCTGTTACTTCACAGAGTATCCAGAAGATGAAAACACTGACTGGATAACGTAGTGAGAAGCAATTACAAGCAATACACTTACCACTGCCTGATGCTAAAATTATCTCTTTTTTTATTATTATTTCTGAGATAAATATCTCTGCCAAATAAACCATCATCTGGGATACTGCTTCCCAGTTGCTAGCCAGCCGCAGACAATACGCTCTTAGCAGAGCACCTATTCAAAGAAAAAAAACATATTCTGTACACTGAGATGCAACCAGGAGAGCGGATCATGCTATACTCGTGGAGCATCGCTCTTGGAAATGAAAGGCAGGAGTTATCTTCACATTTTTGGCAGCACTTATTCTGAGGTCAAGGTCAAAGCAGATATTCCAGTGTCCATATGGCTAATATTTCATGCCAAGACAAGTTGCTGCCACAGAACAAATTCAAAGAGGAATGGATGCCGATTTATGTTGGATTTGATGTGCGGAGATAATGTTTCAGGAAACTTTAGGCCTGCTGTTCTGAGCACACAAGATAAAGTGCCTTGGCAGATCTTATGAGATACTAGATTATAATGATCGCAATGCCTGCTACAATTTTTGGATGTTCTTTGCGTAACTACTTTCTCTCGCACCTCACGCGCAGAAAAACACCTCTATTGGGTTAATGTGTTTCTCCAGGGTATTCCTTGAGGAATAAAGAAATTGTCAGCTTTTCTGCATATTGTGCCCTGGGGTTAGAAACTCTGATCTTTGGCTAAAAACCTACCTAATACCTGTCTCCACTTCTTGAAATACTGATAAATCAGAAGCTTGCTGCTATAAAGATTTATAATCTCTCTGGGGCAATCGGTTGTGGTAGTGGGTCACCACGCATCAGGCACGGGAAGCCAGATGCATTTAGCCAGTACCTTTAGGTGGCTTGTAAAGTATGAATAATTATTCAAAGGAAATACTACATCAGAAGTAATATATCTGATGATAAACAATAACCCCCATGACATTTGGCTATCTCAGGCTGTGGCAGTCAGGTTTCGCTCATCTGCTAGACTCCCTTCAACAGCCTCTGCAGAGCCACCATGGCCCCATAAGCTACAGCTTCTTAGGAGGTTTTTTTTTTACTGCTTGAATGGACCACAGTAATTCCTTCAGTGACAACCAGAGCTAATCTACCCCCTAACTACTGAGAAAAACATTCAACTTAGTAGATCATTGTAAAAATAGCCAGTGCTGTATATGTAGGGAGAACCAGCCGATAATTAGGATTTCACAGTGGGCTTTGCTGGCCCTTTTAAGTAGAATTAATTGGCTTTATAATTGATCAACAGCCAACTAGAAGGCATAAGTAAAGCCAGAATCGGTGTTTTCAGAGGCTCTGCGTCATCACCTAAGCATACTGGATTTGCTGGTGACCTGATTGCCCAGAGCTCCTGCTTATTTTTCTATCACTTGAGGATCTGCAATGTCTTACAAAGTGAAACTCTTACTGAGGTCCCTGATATTAGACTGCCCTGTTTGGCGACTTGGGTTTCAGCTGAGGAAAATTATATTCTGAATTTCTCTCACAAAGTGCAAGAGGCATTTGTCACAGAAATGAACTTAACCAACCCCTTCACATTTCTTCCTTTCCCAACTCCTGTCTCTGCTTCACAAATGCACCTGCACTGAGAAAAGGGCCACGGTGGGTACGACACCAATCGTCCCCCGGTGCCTCAGTTTACCCTCGATCAGCCTACCACTGAAAAGAAACCTTCGGGTTGCTATCAAGTTGTCATGGCCAAAGTTTTGATATCCCAGGTGAGATGGTACACAGCAGATGCTCTTGGTCAGTTCAAAGTGCAGTCCTGCAGCTCTTTGCCAAAATCCTTTCGTTTTGGCTGCCTAGGACTCTTAGGACTGATCTTACTTAGAGTGTGAACCCTTTGGGGAAAGGACTGGCAGTCCTTAGTATCTGCTGGCATAATGGTAATACAGACTGATGTAAACACATTATAGCAAATAATAATAATTAATTATATTTTCAAAGGTCAGTTCACACCATTACGTTTTTTTCGTAAGGGGCCATTTCTAAGGTGTAGGAGCTCATGCTCAGAAGGGGTCAAACTGGTTTGGCTTTTAAATGCTGTGTGTCAAATTCCCACTTTTGGAGTCTAATTTTATGACTACATTAAAACCATTCAACCCTAATGACAAGGCTGAGTGACCTGACATCTCTGTGGTGTCAACTGTGTCATTCTGTGGTCTTGCATAGTGCACCAAGAAGGGAATATTAAGTACAAAATGAATTAACTCAAGGATGAAGAACAGCAGAGTGACAGCAGAGTGGAGACAGGGTGCCGATGTGCATTTAGCCATAAAAACTCCTTCCTGACAACATGGTGCAATTGTTCAAATCTCAATAGGATCTCCCTGCAGTGCTTTTTCCCATCGTATACTCGCATGAGGAGTCCAGACATGGTGTGTACAGTTATGCACATGAAGAAAATGAAGGAGTTCATTCACGGCAACGTTTCAAAAGACTGTGGTTGATGTCCCCAGCGAGTCTCAGAAAAGTTGGGGGTTAGGACTATTTTGCTTTCCCAGACTATGAGATCTGCAGGGTCCTACCATTTGGGAACTTCCTCATGAGCCTTTTATTTGCACGCAGGAGGCAGAACTGCCTCCCTCCAAACCAGAAAAACAAAGCCATTTGGGCCCCAGCAGCTGATGTTCTTTGACTGTTTTATCTCAGGACCTCGGGACCCCCCTCTAGGAGCCAGGGTCCTGGCAGAGGACGACACCGAAAGGCTTCATTTAGGAGTTAATGCCGCCCGGTGCTGCACGGGACACCTCATGGGCGCTTCAGGAACAGCCTTTTTGCGTGACATGGCAGAGCAGGCATGTGGCTGTCGAGTCAGCTCAGGCGTTCAGCCTCCCCAGGGCACCTCCTTTAAACAACACAAACTTATGTGACTTCTGATCGAAAGCCTGTGGAAAGGTTCCCAATGACTTGAGCGGGCTTTGGACCAAGTGCTAATTGCCAATGATCCAGTGGAAACTTTTGAGCTGCGCATTCGCATTTTCTGTAGCAGATGACTATGCACAACCAGCTCAGTCTGGCGTTTGACCCCTTCTGGCCTCTGCTACCTCGGACCTTGCAGCGAGACAAACAGAGCTGCCCTGAGCAGCGCTTGGCAAACATTTTTGCTGTAGGAAGTCAGGAAGAGCTTTTTTGTGCAGAGACCTACTGCTGGACTCGTTATTTCAGCCTGCCATGGGCAAGGGAAGCAAAGGGAGCCCTCCAACAAAGGACCCATTATCTACAGACCCAGGGCTGGGGTGCACGTGGGCACACCGTAGGGATGCTGAAGCTTCTCCGTACTTCTAACAGTCTTGACTTACCAATAGCGGGAGAAGGTTCTGCAAAACCTGTTCAAAGCAACAGCAATGTCACTGTTGTAACGAAAGCTTTCCTCACAACACTATTAACTTCCCATGTGTCTCTCAGCAAACCCAAAGTGTTACCGGGAGCAAAAATGAATCTTTAATAGACGGAAACGGTGCAGCAAGTATGTATTATTGTTTTCATTACGGTCATTTTCTTTGTAATCTGTCAAAGCAATGGGATTTTCACTCACAATAAAGCAGTCTTTGTACAAACAAAGAGTTAAGCAAATTTCATCTCCACGATTGGTGGCAGAACTGAGGGAAGAAAAAGTAGGTTACTCTGCATAGAAAATTTCTCTTCCCTGCCTGCCTATCAGTGGCCGTCGTGCCAGAACTCCCAGATGCTGACTTACAAGTTATTGTCTGTTTTCCCTTGTAACTATTAGCCAGGGCGATCAATCCCAACTTCAAAACAGAAGGTATTTGGTAAAACGCAGAGAACGAGACACACAGAGTAGCGGCTCTATTTGCAGTAACATAAACCAGCATCAGCAGAAGCTCTGGAAAATCACATGTTCAAACACAAATTAAGCGGTACTTGCTGACACTCCCTGTGCAACGACAGTACGGGTAGCTACAGCTTTCATGTGGCAAGAATGTCCCGGTCCTTCACCAATATAAAACCACTGCAGAACACCATTATTGCCTCTAAGAGGCACTTCCATCACAGACTTTGAGAGAGTGAGTCTGTAAATCAAAACTCATTTCTGGTCCTCCGGTGTTTTAAACAATGGGTGATACAAATAGGACAGTGTCGTGTGGTTAGAGAGCAGGCAGCTCCCGGTTCTTTCTCACACTGCTCTGGAGACTCACAGATGCTGTGGGAATAAGTGCTTTAGAAATGCTTCAGATCCCCTATTCAGCTAAATATATACAGACATCCGAGCTGTTGAACCTTGTGAAAAGGCTTACTGACAATCTAGGACAACAGTAATTACCGAGAGGAGGGTAATAAAAAGAAAGAGCCTGACTCTAGCTGCTTGTTCAAGGTAATCACTTACCTGAAAATATCATTTGGACTTGTCAGCAGACATCCTCACCTGCTCACATCACACGGATTTGGAAGCTTCATCCCTCAGTAGGAAAAGGAAAAATACGTCTTCTCCCTAACGAGGCAGCCGCACGCAGGAGTTGCTGTTATTGTTGGAACTGGTTTGGAGGAATGAGGACAGAGACAGCCCAGGCAGGCGTGTCTTGCAGGGCTGCGCGGCGAGAGGGCTTGCTCCTTTATGGAGCACCTTTGCAACTGCAAGGCAAGATTACTTACTAAGCCAGTCCCCCTCTCTGCCAGCAGATCGAAGGGCTGCTTGGTATTCCAGCTTGGTTTCCCATCAAGTCCAGATACAGTTTGTCTGACACGGGTCTATTCAGACGCCGGAGGATTGCTGGCAGTTCTCGTTTTCTGGGAACAAAACAGCAACAAGCACCCCAGCTGCACGTCCTTGTGAGGCTGTTCAGTCCCTATTTCAAGGCAGAGTGCCCTCCTTCCAGCGCAGCGTTCAGCTGTTTGTGTGTGGATGGATTTTACAGAGCTGCCTCCTGCTTCTGTACCTCCACCAGGCTTTCCACTTCATTCAATTATCTCTAATGGTATTAATATTCCTGTCAGAGGAAAATATGGGGAGTGAAATAGCGATCCGCTTCTCTCCTTCTCCTCCCTTGGCATCAAAATGCATATTCTGTATTTTATTTCTTCACTCCTCAGTGGTGAACGGGCAATTTCTACTTTGTAACCATAAAGAAGTCCACAGATCCTGTGATTCTTAAAACCATAATTCTGCCTCCCTTCTTCCTTTTTTTCTTTTTCTCTCTCTTTCCCTCGGGCACAGCGGGGTGTCTGGAAGAACACAGTGCCCGAAGAGCACAGAAATGTGCCCTGTGCAGCAAACTACCGATCCCTCAAAAGGCACAGGGAGATGTTAAGAGAGCAACAAGTTGGTGGCTTCTTGAGAGCAACAGAGGAAACCCCCCGGCGTCAGAGTCAGTTTTTGATTCAGAGTCCCTGTCGTATCCGGAGGTGCTGCAACAACCCGAGAAGTTTGTTACACGGGCTTCTCCCAAAATTCATTCCTAATATTTTGCTAGAGAGAAAAGCCACTTCTTTCTCCTCTTTTGTCATACCAGGTGAGAAGATCCTTCTTTTTCAGGCCTTGGATACAAACACATTGAAGCCAGACTTCTTTTTTGATGCCATGGCCAAATCAGAAAGGAATAATGCTGTGACAACGGGTTTGAGATTTAGCAGCGACGGGGCCTCCGACAGTGACCCCAGTGCTGATTCTGGGGGACTGAAGTCCCTATCAGGAAGGCTAGGCAGGTGCATATGTTATATCACAGGTATATTTTACCTGTAGTTACGCAAACTGTTTTCACAGCCACGATCATTTCATGGAGGACGTGGAAAGACAGAGCATAAAAAATAATCTTAGATCTGCTTTGCATCTTTGTGCTCTCGTGCTGATGCTCCTTTTCTCCCTGCCATTTGTGCAGTTCACTTTTCACCCTTACTGTTTCCAGTCCAAAGGTTTTTCTAAATAAAGATATTGAGTGCGTTATGAAAAAAAAAAAAAAGGTCCTTACAAATATCAGCTTGTTTAGCAGTTTCTAGAACTCAGGGCTGATTAAGAGCTTGCTGCTGAAACAATGATTTAGCACGAAGCTGCAGCTGGCGTAACAAGAGAACTACGCCACGTATTTTAACCTTTGCTGGAGGATTTGCCACATCTGTAAGTAGTAACTCATCACAGATTTCTTCCCTGTGTGCTGGCATGGATGGAAACATATGGCTCGAAATTGCAGAGACCATAGTTTGGGATTTCAGATGACAAGTCTTCGTAAGGGCAGAGGCTCTGCGCATTCCCTTGTCCAAAAACACACGGAACAAACCAAAATTAATTGTAAAAGCACACGAGTGTTCCTTGGTCTGACAGCTCCCCCCTCACACAAAGCTTGTCCAGCCCCAGCTTTGCAAATGCGCATCCCTTCCTTTCCAGCCTTTACTTGGCAGCAGTTTTTGTTGGCAGGATGCTGTTGCCAAGGGAGACAGAAAGGATGTGCAGCTGGCTTTTCTTTCACCTGCACTTAGTGCTGCTGATCCTATTTATGTTACTGCAGAACCTTTGGCTTCTAAGAGACCTACCATCAATGTCACCGGACCTTTTGAAGAGTTTTGACAATGACACAAATAGCTGTGGCCTCTGATGGAAAGCTTAAAATAGGATCTTGCCAAAGAGAGGATGTAGTTGGTGTCACAGATGCTGACTCAAGCAAGGGTATCCATTTCACAAGCAGCATTAAGAAGGGGGAAAGGAGCATTCAAAGCCATCTTAAAAAGGTTTCTGTCAACCCCCCAAACCAGTGAGTAACTTCAGATATGTAAAAGTTACGTGCCTAGTCTAAGGTAGCCGTGGCTCTGGCAGGCCATTCCCCCCATCCACAGGTTGACTAGTACCCCAGAGAGGCTCCTCTCTTGCCATTAGCAAAAGAGGTCACATAGAGGATGATGAGCTTTAACTAGACGTCCAGCCTTCAAGTGATGAAAAGTAGTGATATGAATCCCACCTCGTATCCTTCTATCTATTTAGATGACATTATCATAAATGACATAGTACAACAAAGGCATAAATAAAAGTGATGTTTGAAAAGGTGAAATGTAGTGTCTGTCTTGCAGTACTTTCCAGGAGAGGAATTCCACTGCTTTGGACATTCAGAACCAGTTTCTTCTGAACACCAGACAACCAGCCTTAGAGAGCAACACTTCACTGGCATGAAGAGTGGACTTGAGCAGGGCCTGGCAGCCTTTCCATGGCAATACATTAGGAAGCATTTTTCTTTCCCATAGTAGAGGGTAAGTGGGCAAGCACTAATTGAGCTGAAGCGAGGAGCTGCTGCCTCTCAAAGAAACAGCAAGCTACCGATCAGCTGCGCCTGACCCCTGCGTGGCATGATGACGTCTGGCGCCTGCTGAACTGGAAAGCGTCGTAGAGCATGAGGAAGAAGGAGCCACTTCTTCGTGCACGAACCTTTCCCCAAAAAAATCACAGCTCCTTCACCTGCTGCACTCCTTTCAAAATCCTCCCACTTGCAGTTGGAGGTAACCAAGTCAGAGGCTTTTGATTCCAGCACCAGATGATATGTCTTTTCCAAACCTAATTTCTTCAGGACTAAGCCTCCAGCTCTTAGTAATTTACACCGACTTACCTATCAATCAAGGACGCTTATTCAAGACTCAGGATACTCTTTACAGCACAGTAATTTTTAGCTTGTCTTTTCCAAGGCAACATTTATAGGAACAGGCTGTCTATCCCTCTGCCTGTCTTTCCCAGTAACTTCTGATCCATGGCCGATTTCAAATACTGTAAGACACTGTATGACAACTGGCAAGGAGGCAGAGCAGAGCACTCTGCTCGCGGATCCCTCTGCTTTGACGATGCGGATCTTTTTTTCCCTACTGGCAAAAGCTGTGCTTATATTCTCCAGCTGCAGGTACGGAAATGTTGACTCTGCAGCCAGAAGGGATGTTATAGTTATGCATAGGCTGACTAACTTCTACAAACCCTGAAGGTATTTCAGTCATTTCATCTGTTCACCGAAAGTAATTTGGATGATTTATTACTTATGCCTCCCTCAAACACATTATTACCTCCAAGTGCCTGGTTATCCTTGTGCTTGATCTCAAATGAGAGCTTGTAATGAGGAGCTTGCACTGATTTGTTATGTGAGCAGGTAACACGCTATAAGAAATTAACTATTATATTTACCTGCAGGAGAGCTTTACTCTGATTTTTGACCATTTTCCAGTTTAAGGAGAAGGGATACTGTGCCTCAGGGTGAGTAAATAACTTGCTAAGGGGTTTGTGCAGTTGTACACTGTCTCAGTTTGTCATTGGGCAAGTGAGAACCAAATCAGGTCAGGGTCAAGGCAGTCAGCGTTTCCGGTATGGGGGACTGGCTACTGGTTTTGGGGGAAAAAGGGTCAGATTTGAATGGGAATAATTCCCCCATGGACTCGGGCTATAAAGGGTAGTGAGAGTTTCCCTATCCAGATTCTCTCCTGTGAGCACAGCCCGAGGATGTAAGGTTACAGGTAAATCAGCCAGAAAGGCTGCAACGTGCTGCTTTTATCATCTGCTGGATTATACAGGGCTCGCAAAGCCTCTGGAGTGGATGTAAGGTTGGTAGGGAAAGAAGGGAGCAGTTAACTTTTCATTTCTGTTCATCCTTCCTACAAACTAGCAACAGCTCGCTTTTGGAACTAAAGGTTGTATTGCTGGTTCGGGTTGTGCCCGGCACAGTTACAGCAGTTTTGAGTTGCACCCGGCTTCAGCTGAGGCTGATTTCAGAATAACCTGGCTGTTCCCCATGGCCCAGCTCCACTGAGCCACACGGGTGCTCTAAGAGCTGCTCTGCAAGGTCTGCTCATGGCCCGAGGGGGTCAGCGAAGCCCCTCCACAGCTTGCAGTGCAAGGAGGTGCGTGCCTGAAGCTCAAGCATGTCAGGGGCGTGCGTTCCATTAGGACATACGAAGATGAAAGGGAAAGACCAAATTCCCTTCTTGAAAACATCAGCTGCTCACTGCAGAGATGAAGAAAGGGGGTTTTGCTCCATTAGGTGAACTGCAAGATTGCACAGGTGTTGAGATATGGATTTTTTTGCCATCCTTTGAAGCTGGGTATTGGTCTGGAAGGAACGATGGTCCAACTTGGTGTAGTAAATTGTATGTTCTTATGAGTAAGGTCACAGCAGTAGCCAGATATAATTTCTGCTAATGAGAGCAGGATTCTGCTGCTTATATTTCACTCAGTGTTATTGCTCCTAAATTAGATTCAAGAGGTGGAGATATGCAGTGTCATACACAAAGAGCATAAGGGTGAGATGGCGTGATGATACAGCGTACTTGATTAGTCAGGGGATCAGGAATTCAAGTGGAAATACATATGAAGTTAGGAAGAGGGTCTCACTTTATCAAAATATGCTCCATCAATTCTGCAGTTCATTCATTTCTGCAATTCATATTTCCTATTCAGCACAAATGCAGTTACACAACAAAGTACAATGTTTCACCTTTCTGTGTGGATTGGTCTCTTTTTACATGTCCATTTTCATTTTTTATAAAAATATTCCGCTACCGATAGCTGTGTGCTACTTCTGAATGTTATTTTGAACACGTACTGGTCTTGTCTTTCCACAGGAACACATTGCATATCTGAAACATCACTTACATTCAATGGCTCAAGTGTTCATAGTGGACTCAGGTCATTAGAGTTTCATCCTGCCTTAAACATGACAGGCTGGCACTGTCATATGCACTTCTTTGCACCACCAACACTTCTTTGCACCATCAATTGTTTGGAATAATAGTAATAATAACAATAAGCATAACCCCTATCACGGCATTATTTACACAGCACTTTACAAGTGAGGTATTTTATTTGTCTCTCCTTCCTGGTTAAACCTGCCTCTGTTTATATTCAGAAGAGAATCTACTTCACCCATTCCTGAAATGTCATCACCTCCGCACTTTATTTTATTTTGGAAGGAAATTGGTCTGACAGCCCTAACAACTTCTGATTATTCACAGAACAGCCCTTGTGAAGAGATTAAACGTACTAGCTTTCCCACGTTGCCCTGTCAGCACGCAGCCCTTTGGGATCTTCTCTTGATGCGAAAGTGAGTTCAGCCTCAATGTTCATTCACCCTTGACTTCTGCTTCGTTAATACCGGTTATGTTGTTGGTGATATGACGTGGACATCTTATCTCTCTCTTTCCCCCTCTAGCAACTACACTGGGAGCCTCATTTGACTTCAGCCAGGCTATTCCATAGTTCCCAAAGCGCGCTACTTACTCTTCAGCTACTGCTGATGGGCGCTGGCGTCAGCAGGCAAACCAGAGAGCTGCTCTTCTCCTCCCCGTCCCTTGCCCCATCTCCTCTCCGGGAGCGCAGCAGCTGGAGCAATGCTGCACAGCAACCCTGGACGGCTACCGAGAGCACCACGCGCTCAGACGCCTCTGCCTTTACACTAAACGTCCAGCCTGGGTGCCCCGTGCTGAGAAAGCATGGCAGGAGCAAAGTCCTGAGGTGCTTGTCCTAACGCTTTCCTGTGTGATGTGTCTCTAGCCCCGTGATCTCACTGCTCTGCTCTTGAAGGCTATTGATTTTTTTTCTGATGGAAGTGTAGAAATGCCAGCCATGTAACCGGAACATTCGATTTTTTGGTAGTTTCAGTGCCTGCCTCAGTGGTAGCACCTGGCTTCGCTGCACTGCCCTTAGTACGTGTGACTGCCTGCATCCCAGGGAGGGCCTGAGATTTCCTGACGCATCGGCGACAAACCTCAAACACAGCTGTGGACTGTTTCCTCAGAAACAACGCAAGTGCAAATGTACCCAGTGGTGCATTTGGAAAGACGAATTCATCTCTGAAATAGCTAATAGCATGTTTTTACTGCTTACGCTGCTCTGATCCAGGCTTTCCTTGGTCTGGACTTAATTTATTAATATAGAAAACATAACCTCGAAACTAGGGCACAGCAGAGTTAATGCCAAACGAAGAACTTTCTGTTCAAGCACTTTGAGTGAACTACAATTAAACATCACTCTGGGTCCTCAACAGACAAACGCTGGAAGAGCTGCATGGCACTCAGATGTTACATTCCCATGAAATGCAACGATAATACTGACATAAGTGTCTTGTTGTCACACTTTTGCCTTATTACATTTTCCCTTTCCTCCTTTTCTCTTTTTAAGCATTCTCAGCTGTCATTGTACCCGAGCAGTAAAATTATTCCCACAGTAAAGTGCAATATCGGAAAGCAATTCTGTTTGGAGACAGAGCACTAAGTGTGGCTTATCGGCGTTAAAGCTGCAGGAGAACATAGACTTTGCATTAACATTAACTACCGTGCTTAAGAGAATATATTAGCAACAGCCTCAGAAAAGGTCAGGACACTGAGAGGAAGGAATATCAAGGAGCATTAGACGAAGGACATAAATTTAAGATGAAGTGCTGAGTTTCAGCCCCATTCAATATGAGTTGAAAGGACTGGATGGAAATATATAACACAAGGCTTGCTTGAGGGACCCATTCCATGACCATTGACAGCAGTGTCGGGAAAAGTCCACTGGGACATATGGTGGCTTCTGCTGCACCGGCGTAAATCCAGGAAAACTCCTCTTGCAGTTAGTAAGATTATTCAGGGCACAAATGACCCTGAGAGGAGAACATAGGAAACACTAAAAGAACCGGTGGAAGTAAAACATGGTTGGGAGCTGAAGACCAATGACCGAATGAGAAGTAAGAAATAAGGTGAAGATTAATGGCAATTAAGAACTGGAAAGAGTAGCCAAAAGAGCGTAGAGGCTCATCTTTTGTTCTCTTCAAATCTGGGTGCTGGGTGGGTCACCTGAAGCCATCATGACAGCTCAGCACAGCCGCCGCTCGGTGCTTAATTCTTCCCTTTACCTGGTTTGTTGGAAATTAGTGTTTCAGTCAAACAGGAGTTTTAAATAAAACTCAAGTACTTGCATAGCAAACATGTGGAAAAGAACAGTAACTCCTTTCTAGCAGCTAAAACCAAGTTATCTGGCACGAACCAAGGTCAGTGGCTGAAACGCCAAAGATAACAAGAAACCCCCCTAATGTTGCATTTTGATGCAGTCACAACCTGACTTCTGGTTTTGGGCGCTGCCTCAGCAAGGCACTGGAGCAAGAGCCGCTTCCATCTGACGTCAGTGGCATCACCCACGAGCCAGAAGCGTCACACATGATCAACAGTTTACTGAACTGGGACCAGGGTGGGAGCAGGCAGATAAAGCAGAGGGAGCAGCAAAATCAACCTGCACTTCTGCTGTCACAGGCCTAAACCACAGAAGATTTTTGAGGGGACGTACAGCATGCAGCTCTTTGTGCAGATACGTTACTCTCCCATTCCGCCGTGCTTCTTTAGTGTGTATTTATTCAAAAGTGTCCCTGCTGGGAGCTGCTCCTGCATGCTCATTCACTGTCAGTTACATTGCCCGAAACACAGAAGCACCTACAGCAATGTTTCTATTGCATTACAACTATTTCCTTAAGATGACCTTGGGTCTGAGATATTTATGAAAAGCGAAATAAAACAAAAAGAGGAAAATATCATGCAGCAACAGTTTGTAACAATTTGTTTGTGAAGGTGGTGTGATTTGAGCTTGCAAATTACATGCAAACACTTTGTACTTGCTATGGCAATATAAAGCATCTCTTACTTAGTGCTCCGTGTCAGCTCCCGCCTCTGTCTAAATTAATGCTTCCAATTAGTCCCATTTTACTGCGCATCCATCACAGGAGATTCACTGTTAGGGCTTTGAACAATACAAATCCATACACTGGTAATTATGAAAAAATACATTTAGCAAGACACAAATGTTTCATATTTATCAGCAGTGCCTTGGGTGCTTTACAGGTTTTTTTTTCTGACACATTTTTAATTTCTACAGTCGGATCCATCTTTGAGTCTAGTAACTAACTGAATTCAAAGGCTGTATTAACTCTTCGCACTGGGCTCAAGCTCGGCTACTTCATTTTTTCAGCATGTTTCTTGAAAAATCATCTAGCTAACATGCACGTGTCCAAGGCAGTAACTGATCATCCAAGCTACGTGGCACACACCATGTAGGGGAAAAAAATATACAAACTCATTCCTTGAAATTACATCATATTACCTAACTTACCCAGTGGTGTTTCCAAACTTTCTCTTCTTTTTAATGGGTAAAATCATTGGCATGTGTTAAAAATGTATGTGGAATAGCTTAGAAAGGACTGAAAAGATGGTAGAAGGCAAGAATGTACTTAAGGCACCGACCAAAATTACGGTTCCCTAATAAGCCTGTGGTTTTAAGAGACACAGAACTGTCACGGTAATTATTTAACTGGGCTAAAACTTCCCAGGTTTGGAGTCAGTCCAGATGTGCTATTTCCAGAAGACAGGAGGAAAAGGAGCAACGTAAGGCTCAGCCCTGACTCGAAGCAGAGAAGGCGCTCGTCGTCTGCTGGCGCACCAGGCGTCTCAGGGCAGCTGGACGCAAACACCCACTGTTGGCAGAGCACGACTAGCAAGTGGATACGATGACAACAACGCTTTTGAGTTATTTTAAAAATGATCCCTGAGAACAAAAGAAATTTTTATTTTTTAAAAGGAAAGATTATGTGGAATTGTTGGAAAGCAAAACAAGTGACACCAAGCTTTAATCGGAGCAGATGATTTTCACTGATTCTTTATTGCCCAGTCACGTACGGAGTGGCTCTGGAGGCACAGGGAGAGCACAGTCTCCCTCAACAAGACCCTGCTGATGTAAGAGACTATCCACATAGCACCGAGTTATCGTAACAGCTCTAGCTTGCTGTCTATATAGACCTTGATGCGAGTGTTGGACGGGGATGGGGATGAAGGGGACGAGGTGAAGCGGGAAAGCTCTGCCTCGTGGTTTCTGAAAGGGCTGCAAGAGAGACGTGCCCAAGGGCAGGCTGAGTCACTTCGCAGAGAGCTGCTCTGTTTCTTTGCCGCTTGAAAAGGAAACAGTTTAAACCTTGCTCCCTTTGTGGCTCCAGAACAGCAACAGTCTAGTGAGAAAGAGAGGGCACCACAAGCTCCGGGTGCACAGAGCATCGCTGTTTTCATACTTGCTGCCATGCAGCCCGTATGGGGGGCTGGGGAGAAAAATCACGGGGAAATCTTAGCAGGGATGAAAACAGGAGGTTGCTGGAGAAATTATTCTTTAAAATCCTTTAATGTTTAGTGAAGATTCAGATCTTTTTCTACTTGTCCTGTGTGATTCCACAGAGGCTTTTTAACTCTACAGGGCATTAACTTTTCCACAGAAGATGGAAGTAAAGAGCCAGTGGATCACAGCTTTCCAGCTGGATGGATGGATGGATGGATGGATGGATGGATGGATGGATGGACAGATGGATGGATGGACAAGGTTAATTTGTCTTTTCCTGTAGCAGGATTTGTGGGATGAGCGGGCCCTTCAGTTTTGATTCCTGCCCCAAGCAACGCACACGCTTGACCATCTTGCAGGCACTTTAGAGCAACGGACCAGACCTTCAGCTGTCCCCACTGAAATCCAGAAAGCGCTGCCAACTCGGAGCCCTCCTGAGGCTGGCTGTCTACCTGGCAAGCTGCAAGGCCAAGCACACTCTATTTTTTACAACCCACGTAAAGCCAGCAGCGGAGAGCAACTCCTCCAAAGCTCCAGCCTCCCCACGGTGGCACAGTTCATTAACAGGATCACGTCAATGCGTGCTTCTCCCGACACCGCCTTCCTGAGACAGCGCTGTTGAGCTACTCGCCTCAAACAAACACACTGATTGCAGGGGAGGGGGGGAGGAAAGGGAGGACAGAAGGGGAAGGGAGAAACAGAATAATATTTTTAGATGGTAGGACAAAATAACCAATTGTAATTTCTGTTTAAAAAAAAATGAATCACCCATTTGTTCGTTCGTTCGTTCATTCATTCATTCACTCACAGGCATGAATATGATCAAACTCGCCCTCCACAGAATAAAAGTTGCTGATGGCAGTTATGCAAATCTATTCCTAGCAGACGCCTGGTGGTGTACATTTACATGTCTTTCCGTGATGTGTGCATGATTATGCCAAAGAGTCTTCTTGTCCAAAGATGAAATCTCTGGACTGACAAACTATCCCTTCTGTGAACCCAAAGGCACAGGCGTGCTACAGCCGCTTTCGTGGGGGAATAAGGCTGGGCATATCAGTGTTATTTCTAATTAACGTATATATTTCATGTTTCTTTTTTTGTTCATCATTTTAATTATAAACAGACTAGAAAAAAGTGCAATGTTGTATAGTTTAGGTCTAGGCTTCTCTTCCAGTAAACACATCAAGGTCTTTCATTTGTCAGAAGTTAGAAAAAACTACTGACACAGGCTGTCCAAGAAAGACCAGTGCCGTGGATCAGACGGAGCATGCTGAGGTAGTCTGAAGTATCCACACAGCATGGTCTCCACTGGGACAGGAGATATGAATCCAGACTTGTGGAGCTCCATGTTAGTCTCTATTACAAACCCTGGGCAAAATCATCTCATATGGAGGCATCATCTCGACATATGGCAAAATCTCCCAGCGTGTGTGCATGGCATACAGCTTATGAAGATAAAATCCATTTAAAAAAGATGGCTGATCATGCAAAGTGAAGCCACAATCACATTTGCTTAACTCTAAGTGTATGTAACAATGAGTGAAGCTCAGCTCAGGCATAAGGGTTGAGTGCGCTGACTCCAGTTCACAAGAGATAAAGTCATCTTGAACGGTGTGGATGAGAACCCTGGTTGACACATTGACCTCAGCTGGACCTGGAGGGCCTTGCTGAGGCACGTGGCTGTCAGACCAAGCAGAGAATTGCGTCAAGAGACGGCAGGGGATGGCTGGGCCGTTTGGGGAGGCTTCTCGTGATGTTTCAATTTCATCACTGCTGTTCATCTGCAGTTTGCCTGATACAGCACCTTACTGGAAAAATCCACTATCTGTAACTACGCTATGGGTTTAAGGGGTTTTAACGTGTCTGCTTCCTTTAACCATTTACAGCTTATAGTGATTTTTCTTGGGTCAAACAGCTTATTTGAAGATGAAGGGGCAGATTTGGTGGAATTTTAGGTGGAATTTATGTGGAATTTCACGCAAGGGCTCAGCTTGACAGAAACAACAAAATTCACCCCATGAAAAACCCAAGCCTGGTTCAAACCCGCTCAATAGATTTACGTGTCCGATACTTCAACATTTTGATGAGATGTAATCTATACTTGTGTTCTGGTTTTCTAAAAAATGAAAGTTTGTCTCTCTCTACTGTCACCAACGTGTCAAGTTGAAGCCAAAAATGGACACTCAAATGGCAGCATTAACTCTTTAACTACCACTCCCTGCAATGGGGAAGGTATTAGAGAGATGCCTGCAGATAGCAGGCTTAGAGCACTGCTGGAAGGAAGGACAAAGGAGATGCCATAAGACAGCGAGTAGGGAGAAAGACAGAGGAAGGAAAAAGGGGAACAGAGAAAAATAGGAATGGAAAATGGCAGAGTATGCATTACTTTCTTACCGAGCGATACTGGATACAAGAAATACATCCAGAATAAATAATGTTATCTGCAAAGGTTAATTGCTATACATGGCCAAATCCTATTTCTGATCATTGCAGAAACCTCCCATTGACATGGCTGAGGTATTTACTCTGTGCTGAATGCACATTATTTACACTTCAGCCCGTGGATTGGCATCAGAGCTGGAACTGGGCCTTTGTGCAGAATGAATCTGACATTCCTCCTTTCGACTTCAGTTTAACATTCTAGGAAAAACAAATTTCTTCATAAATATGTACAAAATGTGCCAAGATGAGTTCTGCCCTTGGATTGGCATTTCAGTGGGGCTGCGCTGCTGTATTTCAAAGCAAAATTTGGCCTTCGACTCTAATTGCTCCCAACTCTAGAAATATTGAATTGATTTTCTTCAGACATGAACTGTTTTCTCCTTCATCACTCAGGTCTATAAAACAAGCTGAGTTCAAATTTCCTAGCGTCAGCTGTTCTTGAGTTATGAGGTCAGAGAAGCTGCAACCGGAACAAATAGGAATAGCTGGTTTCTCTTCACACCCACATATCATAACAACAGCCAGGCTGGTTTTGCTGAGAGTTCTCGAAATATTCACCTTTAGGCAGAGGCCAGGCCTGAAAAGACACTGCCACTCCCCAAGGAACTTTCTTGAGAAAATTAGGAACAAGTGGAAAATGGAGGTAAGCCTGGAAACAGAAATCCATCTGAAGCCCTAACAGTGGTTTGTTTCCACAGGAGTAATTAGCAATTCCCACACCTCCATCATAAATTAACTTTGTAAGAGCCTACGTACTCCTGAGTGGGACTGTGGCTTTCTTTTTCCTAGAAGAGACATTTTTGCTCATAGCATCAGATAATCATAGGCTGTTTAGGGTAATTTTAATCTGTTTCTTATGTCTGGCAGACAGGAACGCTGCCACGATGACTATCGGGAATGTCTGCAAGACTTCACCCAGATCCTTGCTCACCACCTGGTTTGGCAGCCCCATCCTTCAAGTCCAGCCTCGCAGTCCAGATCGCAGCCAGAACCGTGCAAACCGTGTTGCTGCTCACAAAGCCTGCCCAGGGGTTTTATCATCATCCGATATATTTATGGCTTTCACATCGAGACACGTCGATCAGATGAGGGGCCCTCACTGTGTTAGGCGTTGCAGGGACTGTGTAATCGTCCATCCTTTCTCTGACGAACACTTGCACTCATGCTTGTCTTTCACAACTTGGATAAGAACAAAATAGATTTTAAAAATTTTGAGCCACTGGAAGCAAAAGCCCCAACTCCAGCTGCTCATAATGGAGGGTTCAAGGAGCAATTTGAGTTTGGTGCTTAAAAACCAACTTTCTTTGTTGCATATAAGATACACAGACTGACAAGAAAAGCTGTTTTAGTTCTAGTTGTCCCTTTTTTGCTGAAGATTATTTGCACTTGAAAACCTTCTGACCAGCCTAAGTACATGCACATCCTTAGCCAAAGGCAGTGGTTATGAAACATCATGTAACTACCCCGTTTCACATGTCATTCCCTGGGACAGGGAATCTCTACTACGGCACGCAGACACCGAGGACGTCGCATGGGGCCACCATGTGAAAACATGTTATTACTCAGTTGTCACGCTGTCAAATGCTGCAACCACTCACTGCTCTAGTGAGCCATGAATGACTTGTTTTGCTCCTGATCAAGCTTTCCTGGCAAATACAGAAATACTAAGACAGAAATGGCCATATCTCTATCATCAGAATGAGGGGATGCTGAGATGCCGCAACACATTTTTTTATGGTGATCAAGAGCAAGCGCTGTGGGCAGAAGACAGCAGTTTCTCAAGGACCCAGGTGCCTGCTCTGCCATTTTTGCTTCATGCTTCTAAGACAAAAAGCTTGCATAGTCCTCCTGTGCCAGGAGGATTCCTCGTCAGGTTCAATCTCACCCTGATGCTCTAATGATGATCAGGACGTAACAAGACGCAAGGGGGAGCAGGATCTGCACCTGCGATGCACTCAAGTCACGGGGGGTTACAGAGGCAGAGCCGAGGGCAGATTTGGACCCATTATTTTTTGGCTGTTTTGAGAAATCGAGTGTAATAGTGAAGCTGTTCCTCTTTAGAAATGGGTTACAGGCTATGCATATTTATGGGGCTTTGCTCCCCAAGGCACATGCATGCAACTCCTGTTTAGCTAATGTGGCTGACATGGGAATGCTGAGAGGTGGAGAGACAAATTAATAGGAGGTTTACCGCTCAGACTTTCAGTGGACATACAGCAGTCTTATTTAAAAATAATAGAATAATGGTATTTATAGAGCATCTGCAACTCAGCATTCAGGAGAATTTGATTAGAAGAACATTTCAAACCCTGAAAATAATGATATAATGCAATAGTAGTAGCAGCAATTTAAAAAAAAAAAGCAGATACAGTCTTGCTCAGGGACGTAGGGGACAGGGGATGAGGAAGCTCTCTCTCTTTTTTTTTTTTTTTAATTAAGAAAAGTGGGAAAAGAAGATAAGATAGATTTTAGGGAGGAGCAGAAGAGACAGGCAGTCAGCAGGGCTGTGGATATATCCCAGTAGAAAATACACAGGATTTTGTTGTACTGCATGTGAAACAAGTTACGTTCAGTGGGCAGGTGACCCTGTGTTTCTCCCTGCCTTTCCAACGGGCAGGTGATTTATTACAGGCTCAGCTGCCTGGGATGTGCACGTGGAGCAGCTCTATGTCCTGGCCAGGGCTCAGCAACCCTGGAGTGTGCTCTTGCTGTCCATACTGCAAAAATAAGAGTACAGGAATGATGTCTGCACCGTAGGGAGTATCACTCAGGGTTAATTTGTTTTATGGATCCACTTCCTGAACATGTGGTTAATGAGTCCAGAAACTATAAACACCAAGCCTCCAGCATGCCCTGTTGCATTAATAGACAAGTGACTGTGAAGAGCTAGGCTTGGATATCATGTGGACGTTTCTGTTTTTCTTCTAAAGGAACCTCAGAGGCTGCATGCAAAGGAACATGAGGGAACGCAAGGAAAGCCACCCAAGCCTTGACATCGGACGCGCTGCCCTGCCCGCCCCTGCCTTTCCAGGGCTTGCCAAAGAAACCTTCTTGTGAAGCTGCAGAAGGGCTGCCTGCAACTCCCGGGAGCACAGGGAGGAAGCCTACCTACCTCCTACATATACTGCTTTATCTCTATCTATCTAGATATAGAAATAAACATGAACAAACATAAACAGTATAATATACGTACACCAGTATAAGACACTATGTTGTTACAATAGTTCAAAACATTCGGTGCCAAATTTCACTGTTGCTTTGCACAGCCAGACATCCTCCAGCTGATTCGCTATATTTTGATTAAAAAATTTGGTGGAGAGAGAAGTACACAGCCAGCGTCTTTCTGCAGCTGCCCTCGCACACAGGCATGACAGCAGCCAAAGACGTGAGGGCGCAGCGGCATGGCAGACCAACCTCCCTCAGGTTCCTGTTCTATTTCTGCTCTGCTAAAGGGTAGGAGCCCCAGCTGACTAGCTGGCTGCTGAGTGATAGCCGGGATGGAAATTCAATAGACGGAACATTTGCCTGCATGTGCAGAGGGGGGCAAACAGGAAGGGAGGGGGAAACCGTTGATACATAGCAGTCCCTGTAGAGCAGTAAATATTAGCATTAATTTTGCTCATCGCAACTGCACATTCATTATAGCTTTCCACGTACCAAATCCATAAGTCTGTATGTGCTGAGCCAGTGGCTTGCCATAGCAAGCAGCAAATAATGAATGATGTATTACCTCTCTTATAATGGATTGGTTATTTCAACGATACTTGCCTTGATGTGATGAAATAAATGACAGCAATTTTGCTAATACATGGGTTTTCTGCTCTCCCCTCCCTTTAAAATAGGGCAGAAAGGTGTCCTTTAACATTTAAAGTCATAGAAGAACACAATATGTATGATGGTAAGTGACTATAATGTAGTATGCCATAAACTGTAAGTACCGTCTGGTTTGAAAGGAAGCTGATGTGAGGAAAAAAGAAGGTATTTTACACATGATAGAGGTAATAAATCTAGAGTTTGCTGGAGGATTTAGATCCAACTGGAAATAAATCCATTGCAAATATTTTTGAAGTATTGTATAGCTACATTAAGAAAGGACTTTGCCACTGAGCTGAAAGTGTTTCTGGTTCAGCTGGTGGTATTATCGCTTTGCCAGTCAAATACTGATCATATCAATCAGTTTTCTATTTCAGACTGATGATGGGAAATATACAGCATGAGCAATGTATTGCATGAGAAATGTCACTATATTCTCCATTAAAATACAACACCTGATTCGATAGCAAAGAATTGCTGGTTAATGTTGTCCATTGGATAATGAAGAAATTGGACGATAATGAAGAAATTCCTTACCCGTGCTCTGCTTGCCTTGCTCATAAGGCCAAGCTGTGACCAAGAAATGAGAAAAAGCTGCCAGGAGCAAGTTTCCATGAAACTAAGCCCAGTACCAGCACGTCGCATCCAAGAGCCCTTGAGCACCCCAAGATAGAGCACCACCACCAAATTCCAGGAGAAGCAGGAGCAGCTGGAGGCTCCTGCAGAGTGGTCCCTCCGTGCCAGCAAAAAATGCAGAGGAAAAGGACGTTGGTGATACCTCCATGATAAGGTTATCCTGGGGAAGGAAACTGCCAGGCAGGAGGAAAGCAGAGGTCATTTCAGAGCTGGGAATACTGGCAAATTCTTAGGATAACACGGATGGCCCCACGTTAAAAAAGATTCAGATTTGTTCAAGGCAAGATGCAAAAATTCCGGGTCTGACCCCGAGGCCAATGCCATCAGTGGAAGGATTGCCACCAGTCTAAAGTGGCTTTAGGGAAAACCCTTAGTTCGACTCTCATTTTGTACAAGCACCTGGGCCCTACTCTGTCCCCACAGAATGGCAGCGGCCCCGCACTGCTCTAATCCTTGGCAAGAGGATGAAATCGTGCTGGGAACTCAAATAACTCCCACGGCATGAGGACTGCTCTGCCCTTCGGTAGGGCTGGATGCTAAGCCAGCTGTTAAACGCTGCCTGCAGCCAGCTGCGCTTTCTCCAGCTGTTGCAGCTCATCTTCCCTCTGAGAAGAGGCACCACCTCTTGGTGATACGGCAATTCCCCCTTCTTTTTGCTGGCTTGGACATGGAATTCCCTGCCACCCCAAGGCCTCTTGATCCTCATCGGGTTATTCATTTTCCAGCAGTCCCGTTGCTTATTGGGGTTCTCAATCCTCAAAGTTTTATCAGACCCAGCAGACTGGATCCCACAGTGGCAGCAGTCGCTCCCGATGTTTATCATCACTAGTATTACTGTGTTTCACCACAGATATCTTTTTTTCACGACGAATGCTGACTAGTCTCTTCGCCTTCTGCCACTTTGCTTAAGTCACTCTTGCCCTCAGAGAAAAACGTGGCAGCATCACGAACAGAAATGGAAAGCTCTGTCATATGGAGAGACTAGGATGCAACGTGATTATCATATTAACCAGCTCACTGCCCTTTGGATGCTTGGCCCGCATCCAGCAAAGTGACATCACTACGGTGCTCTGGGCACATGCTGTAAGTCGTCAGATTCTACCGAAATGTCAGACAGAGTCCTGGATGCTGCGGGGATCTCAGGGGCTGATCAGCAAAGTGCTGCCCGTCTCTGTGCCCGGCGGGATCCACGCTCCCTCAGCAATACGTGCAGCACACTGCACGGGGGCAGCAGCGCTGCTCACCCACCCTCTTGGAAAGCCACTGAAATCATCGCAGAATTCTTTGGGGGCAAGCAGGCCCAGCGATACCATTCACAATTTTCTACAGCAAACATTAGCCAAAATATTAAATGGGCATCTGGCCTCGCCTTGCTCATAGAGAGCCTTTTCTTGTGGGATTTCTTTAAGACCTTCTACTGAAATTCAAATATTTCCAGGAGACTTGTGTGCTTTGACTTGGGTAAATCAGGGATTGAATTTGCAGCCGTACAGACACTGGAGACCAGCAGCCCTTGCTCCCAGCAGGTGCCTGGGGCCCGTACGCTGATGAAATTCTGGCACCTGTCTACAAACCACTGAGACGTGACCACCCATAATGGGAGAATGCAGAGACTGAACCCCCTCTTCCAGCACTGCCAGTTATAGCCCTTTCCCAGGGCTGTCGCACACGAGCTGTGCCACAGCCCGAGCCCAGGCATGGCGTGGCAAATCTAGCGCCAGAACTCTGCTTTCAGTGGCCTCCTCAGACGTGGCAGCAGTACGGCCCCAACCACAGTCTTGCCCTTTTAGCAAATGAAGGTTCATTTCCTACCCAGTCTATCTTTTGTCTTCTCCCTAATCCATCAGTGAAGTTAGAAAGCTGAATTTCCATGGCAACAGACTGTGAGGTCAGAGAGAAAGTATTAGGCAGGATCAAGCATCTGAAGTGGAATTGGGAAAGGGAAAGAGCAAAATGACTTTAAAAAAATTAACAGTCATAGCAGGGGGAATAACAAAAAAAAAAAGAAAGACAGGTGAGAGAATCCACTCCCGGTGCGAAGACTCCTTTCGGTTTCTGACAAAGCCAGTGCCGGCAAAAACACCCTTTCATACATGCATGAACCCCACTTTGTCTCCTTGCTTCCTTTGAAGTCAACAGCAACTCCAACAGGAGCAAAATGTGGTCGTCCCAGGAACTGCAGGGGAATTCCCAGCCGTCAGGAAAATTTCCCAGTATCTGCCTCTTCTTGCTTAATGAGAGCCCACTGCATGTTATCACAAGCCTCTAGTGAAAGAACATTCCCACCTCCACAGATGGTGTGACACCGAGATTTTAAAACACTTTTTTCTAAACAGAGAACACGCTGACGCATTTTTCCTTTAATCATCTTCTCAAAGGTGTAGTGACCACAGCCTAAAGCCATGATTAATTAGCAATCGTTTGCTCCCTGGGGTATCCCTCAACCAGGTCTCTCTCTTTCGACCAGGCGCTCCCAGAGGACCGGCTGCCAGTGCCCCCAGCATCCGCCTCGCGTGCCCCATGGAGGCAATGGGGTTAGCGGGGTGAGCCCTGCACGGCCCAAAGATGGACGGCATGACTTCAGCAAGGTCGAGAGATGGGGGAGTGAGGTGGGAATACAGATTTCCCCCAGCGTCACTGCCGTCCCTCTGGGGTTAGACAAACTGTCGCACAGGAGGCTGTGTTTTTGCAGGAAGGCTGGCAGTTTCCTCATATTTTTAATAGAGTCTCCTGCTGTGCCTGAGACGCAGTTGCCCGCCATTGCATCGCAGCTGTCACACAACTCTGGCGCTGACAGGCTGGAGCCCTGTCGCAAAGCCAGTGCCTCGCCGTCCCTGTAAGCAACGCCATGTATCGCACGTCCACGTTTGTTACCACCTTCCCTTTCCAGGCGATGATCTAGGACCTTACAGTTCTTCAGAGAAATCCAATTAAGGACGTTGCACGAGCCCCTCTTCAGATGAAAGCCGCCAATTCATTAAGCTACAGGCTTGCTGCCTACACCCAAGGAGCGAAGCGCACGTTTCGCCCCGCCGGCAATGCTCCCTCCCCTCCTTCCCGCGCGATCGGCACGAGCTGCACATCAGAGGAGACAAGAGGCTTTGGGGTCTCTGGGTTCCCCACAGGGGATTTTTCTCCCTTATTCAGGAAAAATAGATGAGGCAGGTAGTATCAGACCCTGAAAACATTCTGGTGATGTTCGGAGGGGAGGCAGGCAGATGTGAAGAGAAACCTCCAGCGCCTATCTGGGATTTATAATGTGCCTTTGTGACTTGAATTACCGCTTTTTCCGCTGCTTGATCTGAGAGCATATTTGAGTCAATCTGAATATCAAAGAAATTCAGAAAGGCAGTGGGGCAAGGAGTAGGGCAGAGACTGACAGGAAAATAAGAAACTGGGGAGGCGGCATGGAGATGGTACAGCAGATAGACCAGATTAAAATATGAAAAAAAGAGGTGACGTGTCTGGCCAGCAGGCAAAAACTGCTCAACTTAAATACGCTTACTTTTTCCCCGCTCAGTTTTCTCAAATAGGCATTTTATGGTCTATTCATAAGCTGCACATAACCTCTTTGAAAAAAAGCTTTTCTGACAGGGGGTGACAGAAGAACCGTAACAGAACTTTGCACCAAAGTACGATGGAGTAACCCCTGCTGTAAGACCGTTCCTCTGACCCATGTTTCCAGAACAAATCCAGAGCTTGATTTAGCTCCCAGGGATGTGCATTTAGCGCACCTGGTCAGAAAAAAGACATAAACAAAACCTATTAGATGAAATGATGCTCTGCAACCCTGAGACCTGAAGGGAAATGTGTGTGTGCGTGGTGGGACACAGAGCTCCAGCCTCTTCATGGTATGTGGCTGTTGGTGGCTCTAAGAGGTGGAACATATTCAGGTCCATAAAACAGAGCAGAAGGAGAAATTATGTCCACAGCCCCTCTGCAGAAGGAACATATGGCAGAGCTAATCATGCCTGAAAGACCAGACCACCACTGCTTTTATTATTATTACCTTTTCCCAGCAAAATATTCCTTGCCCATAATGCCAGAAAAAGTCTAAGAGGTATTAAGGGAGAGCATGCCAGCTCCATCGCATGTTCCCCATCAGTCTGACTCTACATCAGTCCTTCACTGGGTCACAAAATCAATTCACACACATGAATAAGGACCACAGCCTGTGTTTAATATCCAGGGATTCATCAGTAGTGGATGAGCATCATCACCAAGAGGGTGGCTGTTTGGGAGCTGTATCACCAATGGTGTAAAGGGAACTGGAGATGCTTGCAGCTATAAAATTTTATGCATACATACTACGTGTCTGTGTGTATAAATATATACGTGCACACATATGTACATACACACACACAAAGCTATAATTAGTATTTTCACACTCATAGGTTCTTAGACTGCCCGTACGATGTAATTAGCATTAATATTCTATTAATTAAAATTTTCTGCTGTCTTGAATTTAAAGATAGCACATATGATGGTTTGCATTACTGGAGTATAAAATAATCAGTCTTTGTTTAACTCTGAGCTAAGATTCCTCTCACTTTTCCCCATATGCTGTTTTGAGGGTTGGCTTTGCTGTGATTTCCTTCCCTCCCTTATTGATATTGAAATATTCTTACTTCTGATTCCTCTTTCATTGCTCCTACTGGTTTCACACATTTTCTTCACGTGGTCATGGGTACTTACTTTTTTTATGATTTGCACATTTTCACCCATCTATAAATTGGCTCTCATACAAGTCAGTCAAAATTACATTTTGATTAAAAAAAGACATAACAATGTCATTTTTTCCATCCAGCTTTCAGACAGGTTTTGCAATGAGCCAGTTAACAAAATCTTGACTTGTTTATCCGCAGTTTCCAGGCTGGATTATAGCTGCATTTGGGGGGCCATTTTCTGCCTCTCTGTTTTGTTGAGAATCTACTCCAAACTTGGCAGCTACTGAAAAGTTGTGTGCTCTTCTCACAACTTGTCATCTTCCATCTTTATTCAGGCATTGCACTTGGCTACCTTTTGAGGCTTAAAATTAACATGTTATTATTGTTTCTGAAGACCCTTCAGACTTCGACTCCTACCTATTGGAGAAATTTTGATTTCTGTTTATGTACTTGCTCATAATTTGGGTTGTGTTTCCAATCTGTCACTTGCTAAACCATCTGTGCCATCTGGAATGTGCCTGGCCCCAATTTGGTGGAATTCTCTTCCTTATGAAATTCATGAGACTCAGGCTGCAGATGCTTTCACTGCTTCTCTGACAAATTTTCTTAATTTGGCAGTTTTGAGGTTTGCATTTTTGTCAGTTTCTAGGACCGCATCTTGTTCTTGTTATTATGCTATAGGTGGTAGGGGGATATGGAACATGGATACATATGAAACATGAGAAACCTTCCAGTTTCAACAGCTTCGACATACAAGTGAACACAAAGATTTGGGTACTCAAGATCCTTCCGAGCCCTTTTTCCTCTAGCACTTGAGAGTGCAGGTGTAAAGTAAATTCCTGCTGTGCAGAAGGTCATCATCAGGTTTATCATGCAAATCCAGAGGAGGGCCATGAAGCTGATCAGAGGGCGGGAGCACCTCTCCTATGAGGACAGGCTGAGAGAGTTGGGGTTGTTCAGCCTGGAGAAGAGAAGGCTCCGGGGAGATCTAATCGCAGCCTTCCAGTACCTGAAGGGGCCTACAGGAAAGATGGGCAGGGACTGTTTATCAGGGAGTGTAGTGACAGGACAAGGGGTAATGGGTTTAAACTAAAGGAAGGTAGATTTAGATTAGATGTTAGAAAGAAATTCTTTCCTGTGAGGGTGGTGAGGCACTGGAACAGGCTGCCCAGAGAAGATGCGGATGCCCCCTCCCTGGAAGTGTTCAAGGCCAGGTTGGATGGGGCTTTGGGCAACCTGGTCTAGTGGACAGCATCCCTGCCCATGGATCTTTAAGGTCCTTCCAACCCAAACCATTCTGTGATTTCTACGATTATATTCCAGATTAAGTGGTGCTGCAGATACAGCATCTAGAAAGAACTGGAATAGCCAAGACACTGGCTCAAATAAGTACTCCGCTGAGGTGAAACTGTATCTTAACCATCTGCAGATAAACCCTTCCATCTGTGAGACTCTTGAGCACCTGAGAAACAAAACCATACTGGAGATCTCCTGAGGAGCTGATTTTGGTGCTTTCCAAACCAACTAGGTGGGCCCAGTAGGCTCACAAAGGCTGACAAAACTGACCAAACTTTTAATGGAGTATCTGGATGACCTCTTGCTAATTAAAATATGCTGGACCAATCATGGGTCAAATGGAGGTAAACAGGGTCTCTGTGCTGCTAAATTTGGCGTTGTAAATGTTACTCACTTTGCAATGCCCAGGATGAAAAACCTTACAGGAAAATTTTCCTACTTTCTATTTGCTGACTCATCCCTTTTCTGGACCAAATTCACCTCCTAGGAGCTAATGTTTTGATGTACAATGATGGACAAAAAATGATCTAAAGAGCACAGTTCTAACAAAACAGCCAAAATTAGAAATGTATTAGATTTTATGTAAAAGAAAAATGAACTTTTCCATAAGTTTTCCCCTACCCCTGTCAAACTGTTGAGAAATTCTTTTACCAAACAATGATCAGCTTTGAATTTAACAAGGCCTATGAGTAATTAATGTGTACGGAGAAGATATCCTAACCTTGAGAACAGAAACATCCTAGCAGGATTGCCCAGAGTTGATAAAGAAGAACAGCTTGGCTGGACAACAGAGTTGGGAAACCTCCAAGGAGAAGAAATTGTCCTCAAGACCATAAAAGGGAAAAAGGAGTGGGGGGCTAACTCCCTAAACGACCACCGATGACCACCCGAGACCCCCACGCATGCGTAGTGTAGTTTTGCAATGCCGGCATTATGTAAATGTAGTAGATAGGCGGAGAGGCAGAGACTTCTTGGAAAATGTATGACTATTCATGTCTTTAAGGTATATAAAGGAAGAACTTTTGTTTTAAGGTATGCACGATAGGCAGAGCTATCCCCCATGCATCCGGCACAGTAATAAAGAATGCCTGCTTTCTCATACTAAAAACGGAGTATTGGAGAGCTTATTATCCCATATTTGGTGACAAAACTGCGAGTTCATAGACAGAAATTACCAAATGTGAACATGTAAAGTTAAATATGTTAATATGTATTCTAGCACCTAACAAAAGTGATCTGATTTCCAGGAGGGTAATCCCACTCAGCTGAAGTGATTTGGAGAAAATGCAAAAAAACAGGTAATAAAAAACCTCCTGAAGCCAGATGGTACATAAGTCCATCCTGCTGTGCTTACCTGTTTTCCTCTGTCACTCCCCCATGGCTGCCACGGCTCAATCTGCTTCATATTATGGCATTAAACAAAAGTTCTGATGGTCGGCATTTAGTCTGCTAGGTCGTCATCAGAAAATGGTCAAAGTGAGCAGGTGGTCAGGGAAAAACCCAACCAAACCAGGTTGTGCTCTGCATTGAGAACGAGAGAGGACACCATTCACAACAACCCCCACTGAATCATTCCCTTACGGCTATCAACACTGCCATGTGCTTCATGTGGCAATCGCAGCTCTTTGGAAAAAACGCTATCGTAGGACCACAGCAAATAGGGAAATTAAACAGGCTTTGCTGGTTACATTTTCTTCCTCAGTGCAGAGAGCCGTGGAGCTGTATTTTGTGTTATTAACAGCAACCCAACCGCCTTGGCGTGAAGCTCCCACTAAGATCGGATGATGAACCTGACACCAATTTGTGGACTTGCCCTATATTTCCACGTCTTAACTTTACTGCCTCCTTCAGCTATAATGTTAGCTGTTATTGCGATTACAGTTGTGTTTAGTAATAATAAAACGCACAAAGAAGCCATATAAGGTTAAAAGGTGCTATCTGAATTTGTATTTGTTAATGTCATTAGCGTAAAAGGCTCCTTTGGAAGACCCAAATCGCTGTGGTCTGGATTGATGCTAATGGGCAGCATCCCAGCAGGAAGACGACGCGTGCTTCATCACGACGCTGGAAGGAGTTTGTCTGCTAGCCAAAAATCTCTCTCCTACTGTTTATAAAGCAGTATCTCACCGAACGACCCCCCTTTTTACAGTTCATTACTGCACAGTCTTTTAAGGGGGTTGGCTGCTGTTCAATTTCATGGCTTCAGAGTTGCAGAAAAGCACCTTTCAGGGTATGTAACCTTCCCTCCAACCTCACGGCTACTCAATGCGCTAGGTAATATTTCACTAGGTCTCTTGCTCAGAAACACCCTGCTCGTTGCTCCTGTGATAATCCCAAGTGAACAGAAAATCCATTGATCCTTTGTGCCGCAAGTAATTAGAACTGGGGCTGCATATCATTCCCCCAAAGTTGTATGGGTCAGGATTTTAGACATGAAATGCTTTTCAGTGGATTCAGCACTTGCCCTCTGAATAATGCAGCCTATAAATTGAAAGTACCTTTAAAAGATTATATTGTTATTCTTTGTTCTCCTCAATTAGTGTTGCCATAATTTCAAAACAAAGCTGGTTATTTCTCCTTTTCATAGTATACCAGGGTTGTGGTGAAAGGTACCACCACATTGTACGTGTTGGAACTTTTTAATTCTCCAAACAGTTTTTATGATTCCCTTCAAATAATGGATCTCCCTTGTGTACTCATATTTTCACTTTTGATTGTAGGCAATTAATTTTTATTACCATAAAAAAGCCTTTTGAAACTCTTTTATGACGAGCTTGTTTTATTTATCTAGTCATTAGCCTGTGATGAAAGCGACACCTCTAACGGCTCAGTCAGAAACCTTCTACTGGCAACATACGTGGATCTGCTGTGAGGGGTTAATCTTTTATTAGATTACAGTTACTGTTAAAGCTGGCATCCAATTGTTTAATAGGTTTTCTTAATTCCAGTCTTCCTACTCTAAGAAATAGCTAGAGGTAGATGCTAAAAAAGGTCTTCAGGCTTTACTGCAGTCGCATGGTTTCCTTTGCATGGACTGGTAATTACTTACAGGCTTTTTATAAATAAAAAATCCTTTTATTTCCTTTCCAGCCAATGCCATCAACATTTTAATAAAACATGTTAGAGTTATCGAGAGACACAAACTGTTTCTTGAACGAATTGCAAATATCAATTTATACAGATGCATATGCACATGGCTTCCACGAGCTCATGCTGGCCCCCAGCGCTTTCAGCCACATCTCGGGCAGGAAGGAATTTTTCTGAATTCACAAGATGGTTTTTATCCTTTTGGGGTACCACTCAGTTGCAGATAAAGACTATTCTGACTGCTGGGAGGGCTGATGAGAACCATATATAATCTGACTGACTTGTCTCAGCATTAATACGCCTAATACAATTAGTTCTGTCCTTACGAGATGGAAATTTTGTTTCTGAGCACACATTTCACTTGACAATGCATGTTGTTTGTGGGTGGACTCCATCCTGGGCTTCAAGTTCTCAGCCCCAGGTGGGACTGAGAGTGGCTGAACCAAAAATCTTTGCTGGGGCCTGCCAGGAGTGTGTATGTTGGAGTATGTATTTTTGTGACTTTGGTAGTTGCTCCAACAATATTTTTTTGCTTACTGACTGAATACAAATTTTATTTAACAGTTTCATATACTGTAGGAGGAACCTAGAATGACACTAGCCTTATAACTGGAAAACACACTACAGAAAACTAAGGGAAACAGATCATAATTTCATATAATGGAATAAGCTAAGGAGTGAAAAAAATGCTGATTCCTGAGGACTTTGCCATTTTTCTTTTCAAGCCTTTTTCTAATGCACTTACAAATGCATAAATTGTTCTAATGCTCTTTAGGTCATAAAAAGCAAATTGGTAGGGTAAGAACTGTTTTTCCTTGTCAAGTTGGGCACCCTACCTTGTTACAGAAATGAAGACAGACTGCTTCCTTCTCACCATGCCATCATGATCAAAGGAAGAGGATGCGAAAATTTTCCTCGCTGGAACGTACTGCTATTCAAAGCCCTTTACAGGCACCTCACAGCAAAACACAAGTGTCTGGTACGAGATGAAAAGAGAGCGCATGTATTTATTTATTCAGGATGGCATTTTGCAGCCCCAAAAGAAATGTATGTATGCATGTATGCATGCATGTGTGCCTGTATATGGGGGTCGCTAAGCAGAGGAGCGCTGTCTGTGGGGTTCTCTCTTTCCCCTGGGCAAACCCTCAGCCTTGAAGAGGACTCGCAGGCTGCTGCCGGCTCCTGGCAGGGCTCTGCCATCCCTTCCTCTGTTACCAGGCAACATTATCAGCGATGCTGCACATGTGCGCCGGACATTAATTACCACTTTCTGCTCACTGTTTATATTTTCATTTATGCGTTTTCCTTTAGAAACATGAAGCATTCTCGAGAGAACGAGATTTTCCTTGAAAGGATGTCCATATCCATAAGCTAACCGCTCTGGTGGGTAAAACGTGCCCCGGAGCAGGGAAGGCAGAAGAACCCTGCGCTCCTGCTCAGCTCCAGCCAGGCTGGATGCGGCCTCAGCCCGGATGGGTCTGGGAAGGGCTGTGCTGACATCGTCTGCAACCCGGCACAGCGCCCAGCTCTCCCAGCTTCCACCCGCTACTGGCAGGTGTTTATTATGTTGAGGAATTAAACCCTCAATCCTGCAAATAAGAGCTGCATTGGGATCAGTGGAAATGTTACCTAAGCTGCGGATTTCAGGGCGTGAACGTGTTACCATCCAGATAGTTAAGGTGTGACATTGTCTGGGTTTGTAAAAACAGATGTCAAGAACTGGCCATGTGAAAAGGCAGGCAGTAGTTATAAAGTAATGTAGTGCACGTCGTGGTGAGTGCACAGAGAGCTATCCCCCCGTGCAAGAGGGACAGGCACTTGAGGAACAGGAATGACATCTATACAGCAATACCTTGCTCCTTCGCTCTGATATATGAAAAGGCTGTTATTCAAGCCAGAGATAGAGTCAGGAGATGTCAGGGCTTCGGTTAAGTGTGTGGTGCCCACGGCTACGCAAGACAAAACCACAGCACTGGCCGTTCCCTCTCATCCCACCCAGAGACCTCATTTCTCAGCTCCTGTTTCGAAGCCTGTTTTCTACCAGCTTTAATTACACACTGCGGTTTGAGGGTGAAGCAATGAGCCTCACATTGCACGGCTATTAGTGAAAATGCCTTTGGTGCAGGGGGACGGCGCTGAGCTTGGCACATGGGGGACAGCGGCACCGAGCTAACCCTACCTGAGGCAGGCACCTGCGGCGGGGCTGCAGGCAGGAGCACACGGCATCGCCACCGTCTCGCCTCCTCTGCTGGCCTGCACAAGAGTACGTGATGAATAGAAGTTCTGTACAAAAAGAGACTACGGTCTGTGAAGTAAAATGCGGGGAATAAAAGGAAACGAGCTTGCCAGGTACATCCACCGACCCCTCTTCTGGCTACGGATGCCTGCATTTCTAAGCATCAATGTCAGAAACATCACAACATTTTGAATCTGAACAGGCTGCTACTGCTTGTCCTCTAAAAACTTATGCCTCGACCTTCACAGTGTTTTAGATTGAAGTGCCCCAAATCAGGAGTCCCATTTAAAAAGCAGGCAAGGCTTTACTGTAGGAGACTCTCTCACCATCGTAAGCAGCATCCCTTTTTTGCTTCAGAAACACTCTTCCATCATTCCTCCGTGCTAGTGTAGTCTCTACGTCCACGGGCAGCCTGCGCTTTCTCTAGCTGCACATATAATAGATGTGAAAATGTTCCAGCAGACATAAGACATGATTTCAGAAAGGGAGAATTATCTATCTGTCATTACTCTACCTCTGGTTTCACTGCAATGACACAATACTTTCAGTCTCTTACAAGAACATCCAAGAAAGAATTTAGAGTATGTGGCTCTTCTAATCCTCATAAATCTGGAATTACCCCAATTACCAAGAAGAGACATCATTAAAAAGGAATGACTGTGCAACTACCTTCTCAACGTCACTGTCACTACACTGACAATTTAATTAAAACTGCATTTAGTTATAATGAGTTTGTATCAATAAGGAAGATACAGGGTTTTTTTTAATTCTCAGATTGTGCCCATCAAAACGTACCTCAGCACCACTACTGAGGGATTACATCAGTTCACATATTTTATCATTCTTGAAGATACATGAATATCTTAAAAGAAAATCCTCATCTTCATATGGGATCTTCATGCCAGTATATAAATGGAGTTGACTAGAAAGTCATCTTTACTGCAAAAAACATGACCCTGAGTGTACGCGTGTCATGTTCATTTTATAAAACTCCACATTTTTTGTCCTGTGCTTTGCTGCCTGACATAGAAATAGAAGAGGGATCTGAGGCAATTTTAAGACAAAAGCAAAGATAAGATTAATTTTAAATTTATTGTACTGTATTTTGTCAGCAGAAGTCTACTTTGACTCTGGTCTCACATGCTCAGGTGTAAATCTGGAGCAGTTGCCTGGGTGCCTATGGAGTTAGAGGAGCCAGGTGCTTACCCATCGAAAGCTGCTGCTGCTTTCCTGCCCAGATTGAAAACTTGGGGAACTGTTTCAGCAATTCCTGCCACGTTTTGTGACTTTCTTCAAAGACAGAAGCAGCCCCACTGAAAAGCTCTGCTTCGGTTTTTAATAAAAGTACATTTCTAAGCCATGTGAGCCTTTAATGCTTCAATATCGAAAGGCAACTAAATGAACCCCAAATGTATTTTCTAATCTCATATTATTTAAGACAGTCTCAGGATTTCTCGGAGCCTGACTAATGATTTTCGAGCACTTAGGACTGCAATGACTCCAGCTGGGGATCTGATCTCCACTTATTTTATTTACTAAATTACTTTATAACAACTGCTTGCCTTTTCACGTCTGATCCTTGACATCTGGTTTTACAAAAGCAGAGCCCAGGCCTGTTCCAGCGGGAAGGCTGTGGTACTCACTTCAGTCAGACCCTCCGACAGTACTTTTTTGATCCGGACACGGAGCACTGACTATATACTGCTTTCACAAAGCAGAGCTTAAAAAGGCTGCAAGACACGCTTGGCCCAGGGATGCAAAAGATGCTGACGTAGTAAGGGAAAGGCCAAGCAGTGAAGACAAAAGCCACCTCTGAAGTCAAGGAGGTTGAAGCACACTGGAGGGAGCAAAGGTTGCCTTTGACCTCCTGTTGTTTTCTGACATGCCAGTCTCTCCAGAAAGATGAAATTCAGATGTGACCTCTGTCTATTTTCTTGGCATGCACCTGATTTGCAGTCCTTAGGAGAGAGAGGGAAGCAGGAAGGTAAGGTAGATTCAGTAGTTTGCATGCAATTAGTGGAAAGAAACAGGCAGTGCTTTCAGTGTCAGCAGGTTGTATCTTCTGGAGCAAAACTCAGCTCTTATGAACTACTGGCATGACATCTAGAAAAGAAAACGGGCACCTTAAGACCTGGATGTTGTGCAAAAAGGCCAATGGTGGGTGGAAGAGCAGGGGATCCGGGTAGGAAAAGCTACCAGGAGGTTAAGCTGTCTTGCCAGTGTAACAGGCTGGGAAGAACGTGGCCTGTGGTGTACTTTGCTGTTGCTCTTAAATCCAGTGGCCCATGTTCTAATGTTCATTGCTGTGTATGCAGAGCATGTGCGCTGCTTTTGGCTGGGATAGAGTTAATTTTCTTTGTAGTAACTAGTGTGGGGCTGTGGTTTGGATTTGTCCTGGAAACAGTGTTGATACCACAGGGATGTTTTCGTTACTGCTGAGCAGCGCTTACACAGAGCCAAGGCCTTTTCTGCTTCTCACACCACCCCACCAGCGAGGAGGCTGGGGGTGCACAAAAAGTTGGGAGGGAACACAGCTGGGACAGCTGACTTCAGCTGACCCAAGGGTTATTCCATACCATATGACATCACACTCAGCAGATAAGGGGCTGGGGGAAGAAGAAGAAGGAGGGGGGAGGATGTTCAGAGTGGTGGCATTTGTCTTCCCCAGTAACTGTTATGGGTGACGTAGCCTTGCTTTCCTGGAGATGGCTGAACACCTGCCTGCCCCTGGGAAGCGGGGAATGAATTCCTTGTCTTGCTTTGCTTGAGTGTGTGGCTTTTGCTTTACCTGTTAAACTGTCTTTATCTCAACCCATGAGTTTTCTCACTGTTACTCTTCTGATTGTCTCCCCCATCGCACTGTGAAGGGAGTGAGTGAGCTGCTGCGTGGTGCTCAGTTGCCAGCTGGGGTTAAACCACGACAGCATGGCTGGGGCGTCCTGGACATAGGCCTGAGCTGCTGGATGCTGCTTCTGCCTTAGAGCTGTAGGACTGCTAGAGCTGCCTCTATTAGTAAAGGCAAAGCAAAGATAAGGTGGTCCTGGCACACCTTCCCTGCAGGATGGCAGCATCTAAAAAGGCCAGCTGCAGGCTAGCCCCATGCCTGTAGGTTGCCAAACAGCTTAGTCAATGGTGAGGAATTACAGTTGAAGTTTGCTGAAGAGGAAGCATCAGGGAAGAAGAAAGGTTTGCCACAAAACAAATCATTTGGGGCATGGGTTCTCTGTTTTGCTTTGTTTCCATATGGAATTCTCATTAAAATGTGTGTTTTGCTGCTGCTGCTGCTGTATTTCAGCCTTTTTTTTCTTTTTGGGAGCAGCATGCGTTGTCTCCCAACTGCGCTGTTTATGTTCTCCTCAGCTTGCATACCAGCTGCATGGCAACACGCTGCAGGTTGCCAATAAACAGAACTGGAAGCCAATGAGACAAGAGCTTCTTTGAAGATTCAGGCACAGTGTTCTCCTTGGGATGACATGCCATGCCAGATTAAAAGCTCTCTGTATATCCAGACACTGGCGATAACACGGACACTTCATGTAACCCAAATGCCAGATTAATATGGTCACCTCCTCATGAAGGAACCTCAAGGTTGCTTAGCTTTTAGAACCAGATGAAGAGCAGTCAGGATCATTAGACTTACATATCCTCTCAAAGCATAATTTCTAGAGAGAGTTTCCAAATCATTCAGCTTTTTGTTTAAGTGATGTCTCATTTGTTTGACTGTACATATCATCTGTAAGGTCACCCACTCATCTCACACACATGACTGATCTCCATCTGAGACATTCCCTTTCCCAGTTCTCCCTCTGTTCCTCAAGTAATCAAGCAAAGCCCCAGGAAAACTGATGGTGTTAGATGCAAGTTGGATTTGATCTCAGCTGGATATCTCACTGTGCTGGATAGCAACACTGACCTGTTGCAGACTGGTGACTGTCTTTATTATATTCATTCATGCTTAGAAAAGTAAATAAATAAATATCTCCCCTCAGAATATACTTCAGCATCCCCCAAAAAATATGGATTAATCATAAACTAGTTCTACATGTATGACAATTAAATGCTTATTGGAAAGACAATTACTGCTCTTTAAGCTTCACACATCTTATTAGTGCCACAAGCAAGATCATTGGCTATGGGGAGGACATATTGTTCCGCCAAAGGACTCTGGCCCGTGACAAGTACACCTGGCTGTGGAAAGCCTGTGCAAAGCCATGATGGCCGTAGGATGAGACCTGCCATGATGGCATTGGGATTGGACCTACTTCATGAAAACAGGATGATCTTAACATGGATTTAACACTGTGATGATTGCAGTCAGTGGTGTGAAGCAAACAAGCCTTCACCAGGACGTGCTTACTTTGGGAGGAGGGCTGGCAAAATATTTGGTCTGCAAAAAAGATGGTCAGCTGCCTAGAGCAGCTGCAGAAGAAAGCACTGGCATCCACACTGGCAGGACCTCGCTCTTTGCTGGACTTAATCCTGAACTTCCTGATCAGAGGAACTCCTGGTCAGAAGTCAGTAAATATTTCCTGAAAGAAATGGGGAATTGGCTTTGAATTGTCTTTCCATTTAAAAAGGAAAAACAACAACTAAATTTTGGGGATCTTCAAACGTCAAAAGAAAAAATAATTCCGTTTTGACTTTCTTGAAGATAAACATCCCTCATATTTTTCCCTGTTTTCAAAAATTGGAACGTCTTTAGTGTTTTCAGTTTTATAGAGATTAGTAGAGGTTACTACCTATTAAATCAACATTTTCAATGAAAAATATGTTCAAGTCCCCCCGTTATGAAATAAAACTGTCTGAAAAATAGACTTTTGCTTCCAAAAGAGTATGGTCTATCCAGACTCTCCGCCATCCCATGCTTGGGGAGAATGAGAAACACTGCTGTGGTTTTCAGGTTAGGAACCTAGACACAACATAGTCCAACGTAGAGACATTAGCATCGGAGCCCCATGCAGGCATATTGGCTTGACTCCCAGAAGAAGTCATGAGTCACCTGGCTGTTTCTCCTCCAGAAGAAGGAGGAGGGTACTCGAAACAAGACAGCACAACTGCAGACACTCAGACTAATCTGCTTTGCAGCACAACTGCATCTCTGAGCTGAGGAGTTCTACTTTTGCTTTGTTTCCTCCAAATTTCACTAACATTGCTCAACCTTAAGAAGCAAAGTTCTTCACTTTCTTTCACCCTAAGTAGCCCCAAATCAGCCACTGGGATAGCATGTGAGGTGGAACCATGATCGTGGTCACCATCGCAAATTAAACCCAGTAATGACAATGAGCAACTAAACAGGTTACCCTTTAGTATGTCCTCTAGCTCAGCGTAAGCTCCTTAGATATCACCCCTTCTCCCTCCAGTAATGCCCCTGCCTACATTTTTGCCCCTTCCCAGTATCTCCTCACTGCAGACTGGTAGGTCTGGGGATAACGTAAGGCACACAGCGGATCTATTGCAGTGAAACCAAGACTCGGCAATACAAGCTTTTTTCATGTAAAACATTTTTCCTCTTTCCTGCACTAATTCCTCAGGGTTGTGGAAGAGTGGTGTTCAGTGTGGCTGGTTAATTTTTATTAATGTGATCTCTCCCTCTCCCTTTATTGGTTACATATGGGCGTGAAGTTGATTAGCCAAGGGAAAAATAAAGTTACACATCATTTGTCTTCTCTTACATTTCCATTGATCAATCTATTCAACGTGATCCATTTCCCATTAATTTTCTATTTGCAACACACCTTATTTTTAGAGCCATAGTTAGCAAATTGATTTGCCGCTCTTAATCAGCAGTTTCCATTTACAGCCTGGGAAGTGGGATTAACACAGCATACTTGCCATTTCATCTCTGTCAGTGATACCTCACACTAAATAATTTTTACATTCGGTATGTTTTGCTGATTGGGTTTGCCTTCTGGAAGAAGAACAAGCTATATGAAAGCGCAGCCTACTCATCGGGCTCTGGGCCAAGTCTCTAGCGTAGGCACAGATTATAGGCCTTTCCAGCAACACTGACAGGGTGCGTAAAAGTCTAAAGAAGCCAAAATATCTCTGTTCAAAGTCACAATGCAGCAGTGAGAACAATATTGCTTCCTATATTTACACTGCCTTCAACCCTCACCCCTCTATCAGATTTTAAATGCAATGAAACTCGATCAGAGACTCTGGTTTTATGATGTTATTGCTCTGAAAAGGCATCACAACATGAAGGCAGGATAGGATTTTTTTCAAAGTATCACAGAAGAGGGTTTGAATGAATTAGGAGATAATCTGTTAATTCATCAGATTGTTCAGGCATAATGCACACAAATGACGGAGTAAGAAACATTGCTGTTTTTCTATTAATGGTTTCACATAATGCTGCCTTCCCTCCTGAGAGTTGATTAAAATGTAATTTAAATTGCTCCCGTCTTAGAGCTTCATTGTCTATTATCTTGAACTGAGCCAGAGGCTCCCCATCGAGAGGATGTTTAACAGCAGAACATTAACTGATCTCCTCACTTTTATTTCATTGCAGAAAAATTCTCCATCTTTCTCAGCTGATCTTGTTCATTATGGAAAGACGATGAGCACAGGTGAGAGCATCCAAAAGAGATGAGCCAGTCAGTAACTGATCGGCATTTTTGTTGTTCTTTATTCGGCAAAAATCACCACCAGCTCCTGTTACCATCTTTTTCAGTGGACCAAAACCGCAACACAACAGAATATGATCTATTGCTGTTGTTGCAATTCTTTTGCCAAAATTAAATCCATCTCAGTTGACATATATTAACTTCACATAGGAATAAGCCTTATTACACTACATCATTGCAAAAAATGAGTCAGAACTTTCTGGCTTGCTACATACTGTTTAATCAATGGAAACTATTTCTGAAAAATGCTTTGTGTTAAAATAATTGATTTGGAAGGGAGAACTATTTGCCATACACTCTGATTTATGTTTAAATACTTTTTTCCCCCCTACTGAAAATAAGAATGATTTGGCAACTAAAACCATTCCTGAAGCAGACTGAGTGAAAGTAACACTTTTACTTTTTTCATTATCTCAGTGCAAACCCCCATCCAAGAGACAAAAATTGTTACATTTAGCTCTCTCACTATACACTAATTCAATATCAAAGTGGATCATAACACTGCGATAGAAAACAGCAAACAGAACTCTGTAACAGAAATCAGTGTTGTTATCTGTTTCCCTCTATTCTTTGATTCTGGTACAAAGCCAGAAATTTTTCTCAGTCTTTCACACGGGGTCCTACCGCAGTGCATTTCCACAGAAACTCGGCACTGTAAGTCAACTAAAAGGAGAAATTCCGTAACCATTTTCTACCACACAGCACTGATGCTGATCTCCAAGACTAATGTTTCTGATTTTGCTCAGTATTAGAGTGCTCCACAGAACAGCCATGCAAAATCTCATCTCACTTCTATTCCCTTTACACTGTTAGCACTTTTTCACTTGCTTGACAACTAGGCAGCATGCAAAGTTTTAAATGTTTCTTTCAGAAAGACTGTGAAATCTCACCACCTCAGAGAAACATGAATCTCAAATTGCAAATCTGACTTAGGGACTTGTACTTATTAAGTTCCTTGGAAAACAGCACACAAACATCGAATAAAGCTCTGCCTATACTAGTTAATTAAGTAAAACTCAGGAAGATGCTCAGGTCCCAGGTTGCAGATGTCCATATTATCCGAAAGCTAGAGGGTTCCCAGGCGGAGGACTGGCGCAGCTCCGGTGGGGCTACCAAACTGCTGCCGAACACAGTGGGGACCCAGCCACCCTTTTCTGCAGGCTGGGAAACTCTCCCAGCCTAGAGATGTCAATAAACCTCAGCAGCCCACTGCTTCTCGCCAGTTGGCATCAGCTCTCAGGATTGTTCTCAGGCGCGCGTAATTTACTAGTGGAGATACTGGCATAAATAGTTTGAAGTACTCATGAGAGACGTGGAATAAGATTAAGACCAGCTGGAACCACTTCCAGAGGTGCAATGTTAAACACATGCTGAGTGGGAGCAAGGCTGGGGAAAACAGGACTTGCCTGAACGATCCATTTCATGTATATTTACACAACTTGAGAATATGCAAAATACTATGCTTATTTATATCGCCAAAAAAATAACTGCAAATTGGACACTCTGTGTTGTAAGGTACTTAAACGCAGTATGAGTGGGAAGTATTTTAGGGAGGCAGTTTTGCTGTATACTCAAAACGCATCTCCTGATTAAGAAGGGATGCTATATTCTCAAAAGCATAATCAGATGCATACAGGCATTTTTTTCCGAGAAGTCACGACTGAGCTGTAAGCTGTTATGTACGAAAGAAAGCTTACAGAAGCAAAGATGGGAGAAGCAATCACACAGCCACAAGCATTGAAACAAATCTGTATAAGGGTAGAGTCGTGTTTATGGTTGACAGAGCTAGCAGATATCTGTTAAGTAGATTAAGTAGAAATATGCAGTCAGACAAAGATAAATTATCTCATTTGGCATAGTATTAAATCTAAATTGTGGCTTAAAACATAGAATGATGAAAAAATCAGGATTGCTGCAAGGGAAGTTGAAAGAACTCAGCATTTCACCACAATGAAAGGAAATTTTTTTCCTGCTCCTTCAAGACCCATTATGTAGCATTTCTATTTTAATCTCTGAATTTGAAAGCATTTGCTTTGAACCTCTGTATTCTACACTCAAAGTAGGATTTTATTCAATTATTTCAAGCATTTACCAAGTTAGCCTAACTGCATTTCCTATCGCAGGCAAAAGGATTTGAAGAACTGTATCAAGAGGGATTTTGAAAATTTTGTGATTTGGTTCTTCTGACCAAGACTTCCAAAGTAATTACACCTGACAACAGGGGACTTAAAATCTGATAGCGCATGAAAACTGAGAAATAAGCAAATTAAAATAAATGTAACAGGATCTAAAAGGGTAAGTTTTTCTCACTTACTGGTAATTATGAGTTTAACACAGTCAGGATGACTTTTGAATTAGGTATCCAGTGCCAGTAAGAGCTTCCCATTCCTTCATTAAGTCTCTTGCCAACCCAGCTCCAAAGGAAAAATTCTGATCTTCAATTCACCTTGTGCATATATATGTAGTAAATCTTACAGCAGCAATGGTTTTGCTATGGAACGGTAATGACTTTGGTGTGGCCATGAAGCTTGAGACTGCGACTGATTTGGAGTCACCTACCTCACCCAGAAATGCTGACTAAGAGTGAAGATCACCCCCCCCAATCTGACTCAGAGCACTAGAGGACTCCAGAAGCGAGCGCCAACATCCACGTCAGCAAATACTGTTGTGCAATAGGTGGGGAGCTCCAGAGTGGAGCAGAAGCTGCTGAGGACCCAACGTCTACGCTGTATGTGCTTCAGGGGGGCTACTTCTGATTAGTTCTAGCACCCATCAGCAGCTGAGGGACCTCAGTGTGCTCCCAGGGTGCAGAATCCAGCCTAGTTTCATCTGTGGGGATGAAATTGCTGCACACCGAGAAAGCTCCCTGATGTGAACCAAGGTGCAGTAAATGGGGACAGGCAGGAGATTCACTGCAAGAATATCTTCCTAACCTGAATGAAAATGCTGACCTAGCCTAGACTGACGGTCTAAATGAGAGCTAGTCATTGAAATCCAGAGCACTCTTGGGCAGAGTAACAGGACACAAATTAAATACAGTACTTTGAGGCCACATTAAGAGCAGCCACTTACACTTCAGGCACCCAAGAAATCAAGAAACTGAGGACACTACTTGTTTACAAGTTAGAAGACTTTATAGGCAAGTTAATAGACAAAGGAACAGATACTGAGTCAGACATGAAAATTTTCACAGAAACTATCAGCTTTGTGTTCTGTTTGGGAAGGTGCCAGCAGTAAACCACTGTAATTTCTGACATCTTCCCCTCTAAACATCTCAGTAGAATCGGTGCCTCTTCATGTACAAGATGTGGGATGAAAAGCTACCTGAAAGCAGACGGCATTCATACTTATTGTTTATATATTGTTGTATGTACAAATTTCAAACTGCTTTGCTTAGTTTTAGGCACACAGCTCTCACTGAGTTCAAATGAGTTGCACATGACTAAACCACCACGAGCCGCTTAAAAAATAACCCCCACCCCCCCACCCCTCCAGGTCTTAAGTGAAAACTCATTGTTTAAGTGTTGATTATTATTTTTTCTCCACTGAGATTAATTAAGGTCTTTAAGGAGCACAAGGGAAAAGAAGAAAGAGCACTTGCTCATCAGATTAATTTTTCCATGTATGTGTGGCTAATTTTCAGCTGTGGCTGAGATACACTGAGAAGACAAGTCAGCACGCGCACATGCAGGCACATGTCTGATCGTGGACCTTAAGGTAATCGATCCAGGTAACAATGCCGGTTAGCTGAGAGAGAAATCAGAGTTGAGAAACCATCAGGACATTCACGAGGGACACAGCCACTTGCACGAAAAACACTAGAAATCAGTGTTAGGCCGCCAGACACTAAAAACTACTTTGAAAGTATGAACATTTTTATGCTTCAACAGAAATATATTCAGAGAGCTCCAAACTATCTCTTGTTTTCTGTAGATCTAGTTCCTCTGCAGGATGAAGTCCACTGAATAAAGCGAAATGAAAGAACAAAAATAGTTCTTCCTTTACTGCAGCACAAATGGAGGCAGATCTGAATTAGGGTACTCCCCTAGCCGTAACAACCATGTTGTTTTAGTCCACCTGAGGTTCTGCTTATAGAATTATGCTCCAGGACTGTAAATCAGTGCCAGAAAAACACAATTTAAGCAAAACTGCAGGTTAGAAATCAGGATCCAACTAACCCTTTTTCCTCCCGTGGGGCTGATTTGCATGAGACTGATTTAAAATGCAGAATAATACATGAACTGCATGAGCAGTTTAAAGGTTTATAAAATATCCTAATGCTCTCTATACCCAGACAGCTAATTTAGATTTTTGCTGTGGATTAACTCACAAGCAGTCCAAACTCATCTTGCCATTAACCCATCTTGATTAGCAAGATCCCGACCGCCGTGCGAGGGGCAAGCTCCATCTCAGACATACTCATTTGGATTCAGAGGCTAAAGTGCCCCGATTACTGTTCTCTTTTGTGATCGAGAGTCATTTTAAATGGCTTCGCTAATCTGATGTATGGGTTAGATGGGGAGCAAAACCTTCAGTCACACCAGCTTAAGAACTAACCATCATGATCTACATTAATTGATGTGGTGTACACTGTCGCAGAAGCCAAGTCAGGGTCCCTGCAGACTTTGAAGGGCTAGATCTCCTCCCTCTGCCTTAGATGCAAGTGATCATGACATGGGATAGTTAAGCAATGAGAAATCCCTCCAAGCACCCAATGGAGGGGAGACAAAACAATAAAATCCTATTGCAACGCAATGCCTGCTTACGGGGGCATTCAATTAATCAGTTCTTGTGCAACTGAGGTAACATTAAATACTGTCCCAGCAGGGTATCCAGTAATTTGTTGAGTAATAATTACAGCTCCCAAACAGGACACAGCAGGAGTACTGTTTATCCATCAGCATGCTACTGTTTGTACATGGCCACAGGATAAATTGTCTTGGGCAGAGGAGAAAATACTCAGGGACTAAAGCTTCGAAGCTTGCTCTGGTGCTCTGATACTAACCCCAAGATCTACTGTAGAGCTACCTTCACCCCCATATAAAAAACCCATGATGTATCAATAAGCTTCAGAATATTTTGATATGGGCCTGACCAGGACACGGTGCTAAATGGATCATTGTTTGGAGCCAATATCGCCATTTTATCTGACAATATAGCATGGTCTACATGAAGAACATACAGTTGGCAGCTGTTAATAACTGGTGAAACAGAGACCGATACTCAAGAAGCATTCCAAGCTGCTGACATAATCAAAACTGACAACAGGTACCACAACTGACAAACAAAAAGTTGTTGTAGTTTTGCAGACCTTCTGGCTTGCTGTTGAGAACTACAGTGGGCAGGGAACTGTGCATTGCTGCTGTTTGTCAGCTCTCTACTGTGAAGCTCAGGAGAGAACCTCCTTCTGCAGAGATGGCAAACAGGTATCCTTCACAAAACATCGATAGAGGAGATGTCTTGAAGAATCAGAGATTGGGATTCTAGACAGTTGGTCTTCAGTTTGATTTTTGTGCACATCTGTGTTGCTCAACAGTTCTGTCAGGGGACTTGGCTCCTCTGAGATGGTTATCTTCTTGTAAGTTAAGGTCTGATTTTCAAATACTCACACACACACAAGAGAAATTCAGGCATATGCCATAGACATGTGAATCACAGCCATGACCATAACAGTTGACACGTGGCAAGGCTCAAGCTTTGTTGCAAAGCACCTAAATACTGTATTTGTGGGACAGCTGCAGATTGTTTTAAAATATATGACTATTTGACTAAATAGGAAAATAAATCATTCAACGTGGGCGTTACTATTATTGTTGCTTATTTTGAGAGACAATTTCCTTTTATTTATATTGCACTCCAATTTTTTCAGTGCTTCATTTTGTGCTTTTGTTTCTAAACATCCCAGTAAAGCCAATGGGCTAGTTCATATTTGGTCAAAGCCAATATTTCAGGCTATTTACAAAGCCTATTATACAGACACTGTAATCAGTTTTGGAGTTGCCTCAGTCATACATTCACCCCCCCAGTGACTGAGTCTCTAGCTTACATCCAAAAAGGAGCTGTGGAGTGGTACAACAGAGACTAGATCAGCACACATACTCTTGTGTAAGAACCTTTTCTCACTGGCTTCCTAAAACCGTGGAGCAGACTGGTTTGGGAGACCCTCAATAGCTGGTTCTTAATCCATGATGAGCAGTGGATCCCAGCTGGGGTGTCTCGGCTCAAGGGCTCTGGCTCCCAGGAGGAGCTGGGCACCTTGGTGGCTGCTAAAAGCATTCAGCTCCAAACCAGCATAAGCCACGAGCACCGAGCCACAGAGTGCCGCAGTATCTGGTGTGAGAGATGCTGTTCCTGAGCTGATCTTGCTTTTGTGAAATCAGCTGTCTCACAGTCTCTGGTGACTTGGGAATTCAAAGAGGGATGGCAGCTGGAAATAGCTGCGTCTCCCCCAGAGGTGAGATCTTGTGCAGGTGAGAAAAAGGGACTGTTTGGTGAGAGCAGTGCGACAGGAAACCTTCCTGTAAAATCCAGCTAGCAAAATCCACACATATATGTGTCTGTTGGAAAGCATCTGCATGGGCTGGCGATGAAATTGCAAGTAGAGTCAGTGCCCAGATTGGGGGTGCTCCAAAACATCCCAAAACAGAGCAGGAGATCAATCACCTAAAAGGTTTGTCCACAGTGGGGTGTCCTGTGACACTGAGGTCACATTCATGAGCTTTTCCCACAATTTTTAAGGCTGGAAAGTTTCTTGGAAATCTAAGCGGAGCCCCTGAAGGACAATTTTTGTGGGTAAGGGTAAATGCAGCAGGTGTTAAATTTGCTCACTGAAATGCATGATAAAGTCATATAGAAAGAAATTGCCTGCTCAGAAATGGATGTTCTAGGATCCTGTTTGGACGAAATCTCACAACCCTGTCCTCTGTCAGGCACCACCTGGCTCTTTTGCACTTCCTACTAAAAATAAAATAAGAAAGAAATGACCTGACAGTGGAGAGCAAAATGCAATTAGTTTGCAGCTGGTTTAGAGAGGACAATCGTTCCACAAGGTGTATCTTTAGTATATCAGGAACAAAGAATTGATATGGCATGGGATGGAGGACATCTACCCACACCTGACTCACATTCAGGCAGCATTTTGATAGAAATCTGTGCATTAGTCCCACTCATGCCAAAAAGATGGAAATACATATTTAAAATTTATTGCTGTAGAACAGACTTTTTGCTGAGGATGAAATAATAATAAAAGGCAAAATGCATATTAGGCACCCCCAAAATAGCCCCTTTTTCAATTCAACCAGTAGCTGGCACTGTTTTCTCTTTCCAGAGCTCTGAAGGATTATGGCCTATAATATGACAACAATAGCAGAACTTTTTCAGCTGATATAGATGACTTTGCAGCAGGCATCAGCAGTAGCATTTACTTTCACCAGAGATGAAAGTGGCTTAATAAACTGTGTTTGTGTCAGTGCTGCCTGATGCATGTGTACAGCATCGCCTTCCAGAGAACAACGGGCAGCATGGGAATTGATGACTCAGGCAGGAGAATTACGGTTACGCTGAAGGAGCAGGACCACATTCTTCAAGCGGAGGTCATACCTCCCCAATTATTTATAAGTTTCAGTTCAATTAGCTCGCTGATCATTGTTAAAATGTCACTTCTCGGGCTTATGATTCGTTTATACAATTATCGAGTAACATTACAACCTGTCCTGTTCTCCATTTTAATTATGTAGCCAATATTCTGCTAAATATGCTGAAGCAGAAGTATAGATGTACGAAGCAGGAATAGATACAATTAGATAAAGAGCATTGTGTTGAGCCCCCAAATTATTAATATCTTGTGTTTTCTGGCAGGAGCAAAATGTGAATGATGTTAAAAATAATTAAAGTCATTGCGGTTTTCACAAGGATAAATTGAAGAGATGAAGATTTAAGGCTTAGAGAAGACATGCACAGAAGAGATTGTGAGACAGTTCTGCACACTAATAATCAGAAAAGGTAAATTTAACATTCCTATTTATTATGTCTCAGAAATCAATACTACCTACAAGAGCAAGACATGTGAAAACTGAGAAGCTGTAGAAATAAAACTAATTTGGCATATGGTCTTGAACAGGAGGGGAGAGGAATAGGCTGGTGACCACAATTAGTCTGTGTTATTCTTGAAAAAAGAGGAATTTAATAAGACTCAAACAAGAACTAATCTAGCTCTACCTGGGGGGGAAAAAAACCCCACAAAAACCAAAGACTGCACATTGCTAATCTAAATAGCTTAAAATGGAACAATAAACTCTCTTATTTCAAGACCAAAGTCAGTCATTAGGCAAAGTTAACCTAGCAGTTGTTCCCTAGGGAACCTCCTGTATTCTCTTCTGCATTGTCTAGTATATTGGTCATTCTCTGGAAGGTGCTATCAGATAAGATATAGCCAGCTTTAGTTATTAGATGTGGCAAATTGGATGAGCTGGTATGTTCCTACAATATAAGAGCTCTTCCCTCATTTAAAAAAAAAAAAATTAACTAAGCACAATCAGCTTCTAATCATGCAGTTTTCAAAATGTCTATTGAAACTAATGAATAGAAGCAGCGGGGGAAAAAATGCAACCAGGATGGATGTGCTAAGCTTAAGGGTGTAAGGGCAGTATATCAAACATGACTTGACTCTTTTCATTCAATACAACCCGATTGTTAATGAGGAACAATCAATAAATGTTCTTCAAAAAAACACCAGAGGGGCACATGAGATAAGCAAACAACAGGAATTTGCCAAGAGGGGATGCACCTTTCTTTGTTAGTACAATAACAATTGCTAATGCCTTGATTTAGACTCAAGGGACTCCTATAAACATTGTTTTCTCATTCTGTTGCATATATTTAGTTGAAAATCCTGTCCTAGGCATTCCTAGCTAAAAGAGAACCAAAATAATTCCAACACCAAGTGTTTCAGTGAAAACAAGAATCAGGGTAGATTTTCTGTGTAAGTAAAAAAATCCAAATTCCAATCAATTAGTTGCCTATCCCTATCTAGTTGCCTATCTCTATCTAGTTACAGAAAGGTTACAGAAATTTCAAACTTAAAAAAACCCCAAACTTTTCCTGAAAGATGTCTCCATTTTGTTAAACAGCTTAATTCCCAATTCATATGGAAAATCTGAAGTTACGTTGCTTATATTGTCCTTCAATTTTTTGTGAACTTGATGTATTGAGCGAGTTATGTTTTATTAGAACCCATAAGCTTGAAAAGTCCCTGACTCAGAAGTAAGTTCTCATACTTTAAAATATGTAAGAATTATACATACATTTTGTAGGTAGACAGATATAATCCTTTTCTGTGCTTCTGTATTGAGGGACACTTAAGTGAAAATCTGCAGATAAATCTCCATCTAAAATTAAGTGACTTTACCAGGTGCCCACAGCAGGGACAGTCTGTAGCTCGTCTATTATCTCATCTGATCTCACCAACTAAGTATGGTTTGGTCTACTGAATTCCAAGATGACAGACCTCTAAAAAATTGTAGGTTTTGGATACTGCTGACAGTTGTATTTGTTATTTCTTGGGTGGCACGCTTCCTTCTCTGTCAATACAGAGTATGATTTTTAGAGGGTGCTAGGGATGCTATTTTTTTTTTTTTCAGATTAAACAGAAGGCAGGAGAATAAACATTCTTTTCAAGGGTGAGCCAGGAATTTTCTTTCAGTTTCCATCACTGGTAATGATTAACAATATATCTTTATTTGAAGTTCAGGATTTTTTCTTTCCATATCTACATGTGCTCTGAGTCTCTCCAATGAAGGTACTGTCATGACAGACAGCTAAATTTTTGGAGCTGCTGCATTGTTCCAAAGACAGGGAAAACCCTGCTGCAAGTACACATCAGATATTAGGCGGATATCAGGTTTTTGAGATGTTCTGGATAGGGAGATTGAGGCAAGAAATCTACTTCCCTGTAATGCAGGGTGAAATATTTACCACAATGTAAAACTTTCAGCATGAACATACTCCCAGGGAGTATGTAGGAGGAGTATGTTCCAGTGCCACAGATTGTACTGAATGTCAGGAAAAGCATTCAACATTCACAAATTAATGCAACTCTTTTTTTTTTTCTTCCTCTCCTTAACGCTGTATCAGTTAGAGCATTCAGCAGCACCCATAAATATCAAACTGATGAAATCAAACTGTTGCACACACGATACCATAGTCTATATCCACTACATTAGTTTCTGGGCTTTTGGGAGTCAGTGTGCGGAGCTAGGCTGTGCACAGCAAGGCTTCAACTGCCCCAGCACGGGGGTCTCTTGGGGCAGCAGACCATGCTGCTTTATTTTATGCTAATTAGCACCACACCACCATTTTTTACCTATAGAGTTGCACCTGCACTGTTTCACATGACGTGCTGCTTGCATTATTTCACAGGTAGGGACAGCCAAGCAGGTCCTGGCAATATGATGGCGAGTGGTCCCACAGAGGTCCCGCTGTCTTGGGTACCATCCTCTTCCTCCCATCGATGAGAGTCACTGCTAACTTGGCACTGACTGTCGTTTAACCTGCAGGCAAAACTGCCAAGACCTTCTAATTACAAGCACCTGAATTATACTGCAGGTATTGATCCTCCATGGTGTGGAGCAAGAGCGATGTGTTGACCCCACTATTCCTTTTCACAGAACAGCTTGGGTTTGACAACAACAGAGAATCAATGGCTGGGTAAACTGTTGGGTTTTTTCTTTTACCCTCCAGTGATAATTCAATTTAGCAGCTATAAAGCAGAAGTTAATTCATTGCCTGAATATATTTGGGGTTTCAGAGACTTGTTGTAGTACGGTTTCAGAAAATAAAATGCATCTAAAATGGTCGGAGCACTTTATTCAAAATCACCAGTTCCCTCCCATCAGTCTTGAGTGGGCCTCATTGTTATGAGTCTCTTTAGGATGTTTCAACTGACAAATCATATTTCTATTTCACTTCCCGTGGAACAGTCAGTGTCTCCTGGTGGAAAGAAGAGCTGGCATTACGTTGTGGAAAAAATGTCCCCTAAACGTATTCTTTATTACTAATATTGAAAGCTTGATTCTGCCACATTCACACAATTCGACTGGCTGATTTTAATGGAAATGCTCTGCTTGATGAAGGAGGGGAGAACTACTACAAAATAAACAAATTGTAAATAATAATTAAATAAAAAAGAAAAGTTCTAAGAATATTGAGGTTTCGAATTCAGGCTCACATCCTGCAATCTGCTTTGGGTATACTTCAATTTGGCTCCATGCAGAGCAGCTTGGATGACTGTCGTCTTAAATTGGAACTAATTGCTTTGTTATCTGTGCAGAGGAATCTGTCCATGTACAATCTCCCATTTCCTTGCCAAATTCCAAAATTAATTTCTTGAAACACCTAGTAAGACAGGACATGAAGGTACATGGATGGGGATACAGACTACCAATTTCTCACTGTAGAGCTAGCACCTGGTGCCAGGGACCCTGCTCTTAGTTGGCCTGTAAAGGGACACCAGAGTAATTTTGGCAGTCACACACGGCACGTTAGGCAGCAATGAATCAGTTAGTGGGATTTTACAGTCTGGGAATTAAGAGCACAAGGAAAGAAAATAATCAAATTCCACTGAATACGTGGCTATGAGAGGATGGAAAGAGCCATAGGAATGCCTCATTTTTAAAGTTACAATTTAGCTACATGCCTGTCTGAGATTTGACTTAAAATTGCTAGTGCTTCTAGTACAGAAAAAAATAAAAACTAACAAAAAACCCTTCTATATTTGACCAGCATGATGCACAAGCAGTAGTTCCAGCTCTAGAAGTGATATGTTATGATGCACTACAAAGCTGTGTTCACTCTGAATACTAATGCTGACACATTAAATATCATCATTTTAAGATGTTCATCATCTTATCCACAGGAAGAAGTGCCACGTGCTTTTTCACTGGCAGTAGGTAGCAGTAATTATTATATACATGAAGCAACATAATAATCTGTTATTATGAAAGGTTCCTCAAGCGTATATTTCAAGCTACCTCCAGCATAAAGAAGGAACAAAAGGGGATGTTCACTCCTAATCAGGTTTTTTATCAATATCAAATGATATTGTGTGGCGTATCAAAAGTCCCAAAAGACATAGTCTATTTACTGAAACCTCTAACTTTGCCTGGACAATTTCTGTAATGCACTAGAGTATCTGTCCATTGCATTTTACATCCACACATGAACAACATACCAGCAGTGGAACATGTGGGTCAATGTGAAATAAATGGAGCTCAACACCATAACCAAAGGTATACAGATGAGAAGAAAAGACGAAATAGGAGATAGGGGCAAATTTCATGGGCTTTTCCATGTAATTCTAGCTCTGTGTTATATAACCTGGTTTTCGTGTCCTGTGTAGTCATGAGGTATTGGGAGAGATAATAATAGACCTTAAATTGTTATTCCTTGGTAACTTTTAAACTCAGAGGTGTGATTAAAGAGAGGAGTGTATAAGGGCTGGAAAATATGATGTGGGAACATCTGGAGACAATTGGCAGAATGTAAAAATAGACTATATGTCCTAATATTTTTTTTTTTCTGTTTCCATTGTCTGTGATTCTGTGCTAACAAGCAGTTTTATAAAACCAGCTTTTAATAGCAGAGTATCAAATTAATGAGTATAACTGGGCTTGGTCACGTGACACCTAATAATGCACCTTGCAAGCGTAAGGTTCGAGGAAGCATCCCTTCTCTCACAGTTACAGTATGTGCTCATACCTGGTACAGCCGAACATCTTACATTGGTGTATTCCTGATGTGCTGAGCTTCCCCAGAAGCCACAGCCAGAGCAGGACACCTCTCCTGAGCTGATAAGCAAACCCCTGTTTTTCTCTGTCTCTCTCTCTCTCCGTACATGCAAGGTCTTAATCATGCCAGTGACTCTATCCGCATACGGCAAAAAAACCACAAGTCTAGGGTTTGGTTTATAAGGGTGATCCCAAAGGGCCAGCACAAAACTTGTTTAACTGCCAATCGCAAACCAATACAAACCGGAGGCACAGGGCAGGTCTGAGTCTGTTTCCCGGAGGATGCTCTGATCAGACTTGAAATCTTTATTTTCTCAGAAAAGTCAGCCGTTGTTTTCTTCAAATGTGCTCATTCTGAGGACCCTCTGGGGCACACTCAGGTTCATGCCGAGTAAGTGGTTCCTTTCCTGCTAAAGCTCACCGACGCTTAAAGGCCTTTTAATCTGAGAGTGCTGCTGAAGGGCAGTTGGCTTCAATTTGAAAAGAAAACCTAAAATAAGACATTAAGCCACCACATTACTCACAGCCACCAGCTCTGCTATGTTTGCATGTCCCAGTTGCTGCACAGGACGTGGGCAAGGTGGGGTGCAGGGATAGGGAAACCAGGCAAAAGATGGATGAAATCTTTCAAGGTTAAATGGGAAATTTAACTAAGGAAGCGTTAACTGAGGATGTCAACAGTGGAACCAGTTATTCAGAACAATGTCTCAGCCCTGCTCTGCCATACTTAAGCCAGGACATGCCTCCTAGATGGGATTTCTCAGCACTCAGTGATGCCACTGGCCAGGGTCAGTGAGCTGAGCAAATGTGAGAGGCAAAGCAAATCCACACAATGAGAGCAAAAATGCATAAAAGATAAGGAAACTCTGTCAAAAAAAAGTATGTGAGACAGTAAGAAAACCCAATAGAGCCAAAACCACCCAATATAAACAAAGAGGTTTTGAATCTGTGATTCTTAATAGGAGAAAAATGTATAAATCAGTGCAATCTCATCTCATCTCTTCCAGAGGAAGTGAGCAAGGAAGAGATGCACACAAACATTTCAGTGTCTGCTCAGTCTACCCGTTGAGTACTTTGGAATTATATTATATTTTGTTATGTTATATTTTTGGCCAGCTTCTAATAAAGATGACAAATGGAGAGCAGGGGCAAAGGTTTCAGTGTACACTAAAAAGGGAAATATACCTATTTCATTGTCCTGTGGCAAGCAATGGTGTTCTACTATGTGCTCAACAGGCACTACTATTTCACTGTAGTTCAGCCACTTTGGTGATAAGTACAAAGCCTCCCTTTCTGAATAGAAACTATGCGTTGCTTTCCTCCCTCATAAAGCCATAGTGATTACGTGGGAACAGCAGGAGACTTCTGCCTCCCCAGAAGATAAGCTTCCGACGTGAGCAGAGTACTAATCACTTACACAGCACCTATCTGCAGACCTTACACTTACTATACAGTTCTGAGTGAAATAAAAATCAAATCATTTTCTCTTTGCTGCTTAGTTAATTTTTCTTTTCATAATCTTGAAGATCAGAAAGCGAAATTAACACAGGATCATTTTTTCCCGTAGTTCAGTAACTTAGACTGGTTGATAAAACGAGTGAAGAACTTGCACTAAAGCACTGGGCAGGACCTTGAGTGTGGAGTTGGGATCTACCAGATCTCCCGGCAATCTTGGGAAAACCAATTCTTACATGGTTTCAATTTTCCAAGGCTAAAATAATGGTTTTGCTCATCTTCCCTCTATTCAGATTCTGAATGCATTAGGATCCAGGATGGTACTGCACATCTGTGTACAGGGTTTGAAAAATGAGCCCTTCTCCTTCCTGCTTGAACACAACAGGACTATTATTATCACTAGAAATAATAAACCACAGAAAGGTTTCATCAACTTTGGTGCCCTTGTCCCTGGAACTTGAAGATGGGCAGCACAACTTTGATGATATTGTATCTGAGAGGAACTCTTCTGGCTGTAGTAACTTCACCCTATTCACCTTAAACAGCCCCATTTATGTCTACATACTGATTTCCAGTGGCTCCTGCAAGGTGAGAGAGAGATTGTTGGGTCTGTTCACAGGTGAGAGGAAGAAGCTTCCTGAAGTTAAGGTGTTCTTATATTATTATTCCATTACTGTGGGCAAGACTGCTGATGTGGGAACTGTAGGGCTCCTCAGCAGTCAGTGAGGGCTCTCATACCTGAGATTAGCCTGGTCGCTATACCCTGACTGTACAGTCATTTTGCTATATCGAGCCTTATAGCTTCTTGCTCTGGCTGAGGCCAAAAAAGGGAGAGCTGGGACCCTTCCTATAAAACACTCAGTTCTTTCTGCTACGGAAGAAGCAAGCCAAGAGCTGCAAAAAAGCCTGGATGCTTTTTTTTCTTCCATGATACAAAATGTTCTCAGTATAGATTAATGTCTGTTCATGATCAGGCATTGCTTCATCCAAGGAGGTAGGAGAACTACTCAGCCATCACTCAGAGAAATGAAAGCAATCTCAGATCAAATCATCACTCTCCTGCTTTGATCAAGTCATCATCTGAACTAAGTCTAGTCAAGGAAAAAAAGAAATGTTTTGAGGAAAGCATCAAAACTTGGCTCCGTGTTCACCAAAACCCTACAACAATCATGAATTACACAGAAAAAAAACCCCATTCTTCAGATGTTTCTGCAATGTGAATGTAATCATGCAGGTGCACTAAGAGCCCCCAGTTATGGGATGCCTGGACCTTGCGCCCAGGCTGGCTGCACGGCACTGCCGCAGCTGGGTGGCCGGCTGGTGGGGCGGCTGGAGCTGGCACTCCAGCTCTGTTCTGCCACTGACTTGCTGAGGGTCCTCAAGTAAGTTGTGAGTTTCTTCCCTGCAGAGATTTGGCTTCCCACCTGCGAACCAGGCGGGGAAACTAATTACACACCAGGTTACACTACCTATTTCTACCTACAAGTGTTTATAGTACACCAAGTGCAGTAGTTAAGGGGCAATTCATTTCTGGATCTCACTAATGAGGTATGAGCTGTTTGGTTTATCTGCGCAAAACACCACGAGAGCCTCAGAAGAAGAAACAATGCGCCACATTATTCTTTCATAATTGTTCATAACTGTGCCTGTGCCTGAATTACCAGAGATGTTTGTGTCTGCTGCAATGCACAGCAGTGAGGCTACGGGTTTTTTTTTTCCTTTTTGCTCTGCTGAGAGAAGCACATTGCACCATGGCACAGTAACTCACAAGACCCCTGCCTTACTACTAGTCACAGCCATGCTGAGGGGGCAAAGGTACATAAAATCATATGGCTGGACATTATCGTGCCTGCCATCTGCTCCTCCTGCACCTATAGAGAAGTCAACCAGAGGCACCCATCTGTCACTTCATGCAACTTTCCTCCTTGGGCTCTGCACCACTCATATGGCTGCAAAACTGGTATACTTCAGGGGATCGTTTTCCTACGAAGCATCCTACCCCTGCCAGGTGTCTGCTACTGGTCTCTCAGTGACAATCAGTCAGTTCAGATAGCTGCTTAGTATCTAGGACTGCCGTAAATAGGCAAAATTTAAAACAAATGCAGCAAGGAAGGGATATGAAAACAATAAAATAATTCAGTAGATCAGTTTTCTCTTTGGAACAGGTGTGGAAGGAACCAAATCACACTTAACATCAGTATAAATTTAAAGATGATCTACCGAATCACGTTTTTCCCCCTCAAAATAAAAACTATCAGAGCAACCAAGACAAGAATCTGGAGCCAATCACATCTGCTGTCTTCTGACAATGCCTAAATGTCTGTACTAGCAAAAGAAAGCAGTTGCCAAGGACCAGAAAATAAATTAAGAGATACTTGAGGGATTTCAGTTGGAGTATTCATGCAAGTAGCTGCATGTGAAAAAGGACGTGCCCAAACCTTCCATATATACTTCCACTAATGTGGAAAACAGGAGGAACATCCTTAAGAAGATGTTTTAATGGTTACCTGCTAGCTTAAAGTTTTGCAAATACATATTCTACTAAATCAGCAGGTTTGCAATACAGTATCAGTATTTTATTAACTGCACTAAAGCTGTGCCTAAAAGATGAGCTTTATCTGACCATACCCTAACTTGAATTAAAACCTGCTTTTTCTTCACTGTTGCATGAATCTAAACAAGTAATCCAGGGTTGTGGGGTTTTTTTACTGCAGGTGTGTCCTAAGTTTACAATTATGTGTAACAGGAGAATAAAACAATGAGTTCATGGACACTGTGGCTTACCGAATATATTCATCCACAACGGGACACTAGAAAAGTATTCGGTGTGGTGTAAAAAAAACCAGTCATAGCACATCAGTTGCTTAACTACTTACAAGCTTTACAGGCATCATGGGCGAGAAGCATTCCTAACAAGGATTTCAAGTGGAATTTCAAGTGAAAGTTTATGAGGATTACTAGGACCAAAAAATGTCTAAATTAACTACTATTTACTCAGACCCATTACCGTGCTGGTGAGACAAACACGGACATTGTGAGTGAACACAGTCACTGTGCTCTTTATCTCACTTTACTGAATATATTGTACACACTGTATACATCAAAGCTAATAAAAACAAGGATTTGAAGAATGAAGGGTTTGAAGAATGATCAGTGTTTTCAACAACATCAGCCCTGACAGAAGGACACAAAAAAGCCAGTCACAGCTCACATAACTAATTGGTTTATATCTGTCATACCTGTCTGTACCATATCCATATCTTACTAATATAATACATAAATTAAATACGTAATATATATTATTTATAGAGTAATTGATATCAGTGGAGTTATTATAATGACTTGAACTAAGCTAACCATGCACTTACTTATTTCTCTGCACTGAGAATCTGATTGAGTGATTCAAAGAAATTTGAATGGCATGACTCTGGACTTACTCTATCAGAAATATAGGCAGAATGTGATCTTCAGACTCTCTAAAAGCAATAACAATAATAACAACCAACTTTTACTTGTTCCTTATAGCAAGGAAACGATAGTTTATCAAGCAGCTCATACACTGAAAAAGTTAAGAAAGAAACCTGGAAGTGTTACTCAGAGCACCACAGATTTTAGGGTTTCCCCTTGGTGACATCTTTCTTTCTTGTTACAGAGTAAATGCAGTACGTTTCATGCTCTTGCATCCTCAGTTCACTTGTGTGAAATGTTTCCTAAACAATACCAGAAATTAATCCTCATTTCCAGTTCTTTCATGTTCGTACTACACTGTTGCTTTGTTGCCTGACCTGTAATTGCTAAGCCTCCTCTTTACCAAAGCACGTCAATGATTTCTATCTCAGTTGTAATGATAATTTTTGAAGAAAAGAAGGTTGGAATCTTTTTTATTTTTCTTCCCTCCATATTCTGGATCTTCTCTTGAGCTGGATCAGCTTCACTCATTCAGGACAAGCACCTGATTTAGTGACTGCCAGCATAGACATGGTCACAGGGGAATGAATGGACATTGGGTTTTGAGGGAAGCAGCTTGTGTAGCCACAACTCTACCTAAACTTTGCAGCATTCTCCTCACAGTCTGATTAATTCTTGTTCAAATGCTAGTAAATAAAATTAAAGGGATGAAAACCGCAGGTGCTCCATCACTGCCAGCAGTGTTTTAGAGTATTGCAATTCCAACATACATTAAAACCAGCCTAAGGGTGCTTTTAGCATACTGACTTAGAACTAAGCAAAGCTCCTTTAAAAAAGAGACCCATTAAATCCCCTCCATCACAAACTTTGGCTGTAGAGAGGAGCCATCACAAATATAATTCAGTTCAAAGCTGAATAAATAGCTAGAAGGCTGCTGACACTAATACTATAGAAGAGTAGGAGTCAGATATATATGTATTTCCAAGGTCCCTCCTTTATATCATCTCCGAACTCTGCCACAGAGCGCTCTTTTGGGGTGAAGACTAGCCATCCACAACACAGTTTAGCCTCTGCCTCTCTGTGAAGGCTGTAGGAGATTTAGTTAGTTAACTTCAGTGTCTCCCCATCAATTACTTGAGAAGTTCTACAACACTTTTGTCAAATGTATCGCTGCGATATATTTTCTCCATGAGCTCATAGAACAGCATGGTGCACAGATTTTCCGTCACCTTTATGTTTGTAGAGCATCTAAACAAGGGGTTTCCAGCCCTTGCTGGGGTCTGTAGAGACTTTTGGGCTGGAAACAGGAATGCCACTGAAATGGCACTGCCCTCACCTGAACTCTATTGCAACCGCAAATTCACTGATAACTGTTTCCATGCTGTGCTCGTTGCTGCTGCTGAAGGGCATCTTCCTGGAGGTAGCGGACTGAATGAGTTATGGGCGAAGTCACGCATCTCCCCTTTTCCTGTTGAAATATCCTACCACGTTCCTATGACAACCAGCAGCGCCAAGGTCCTCTACAAATGAAAACGGGGGTCAGAAAAGGGGAGGAAACCGCAAGATTGATGCAGCTGATATGCAAACTTGCTCTAGAGGCAATATCTTAACAATCTACAGTGCCCGATGAATGCATCATAGGGTAGCAGATGTGCTTAATGCACGTACGGCAGACGGGTTGAAATTCTCTTACACTGAAGAATGGACATATGGATTAAGCATTGGAATAAAAATAAATTAATATTTTAAAAGACTGAAATATGTGGCAAATTCTGTAGACTATGAGGTACCTGTATCCCCCTGGATACATACAGTTCCCAATCTGTAACTCTTACAGTTTAATATAAGCAACAAAGCCCCAGAACTGTCATGAAAATACATCCTCAGCAGTGGCCAGAAGCACTATGAATAACATCAGTGAACTTCTAATGCAGCTATTGATTTTATATATGAAAATGGCAAAAGAGGTGCTTATGACTGGTTGTTTATGTCTTCATTAAAACACCTGTCCTTCAAACCAAACCCTGCAATTCATTGAAACTATTGGGGTCTTAAAATTAGAATATGTATTATAAATTAATGCATTTTTAATCTTACATAATGACAAGTATAATACTATTGGCATCCTGCCTTTCCTGCATAAAAAGTACTGCCTGCTGCACTAATACATATTGGCTTACTGAGAAAAGCAAACCTAAGAATGTAAATCTCTAAAGCTCATTTACCAGAGGCTTCTACGGTTTTCTGCCATAACTCAGTCCACAGCTACCACAGTTTTGCGTTTTCCAAACCTGAGAAGCTCTCAATTCAGTGTCTGAGAATTGACATTTCAGGTGCATTTCAGGGCTGTCAAAGTGAAACCACTGCAGCTTATAACTTTATAAAGGGAAAATTTTCTCACTGCCCAATTCATGACTGTTTCCTACTCTTGCACAGATGCATTGCAGAAAATATGTTTTGCTTTGTCTTGCATGAAAAAACACCCACAGGTGACTAGCCTCATAGAATGACTTCATTTTCTTTCTTACTACAGCTTTGATGTGCAGGGGACTGCACTGATCTGAGAGCAATTTTCCCCACGCTTGCTAGGTGAGCTACCCTTGCCTACTCCGCTCTTCTCCTTTGCTGGTAGTTTCCAAAGGGCTTGCCAGCTGCAACACGGGCAGCTCTGCCGGACTCCTCCTCCTGCACTTCCAAAGGAGCACCCAGAAATGCTGCAATAAGAAATTCTAGGTGTGGGTCCTGCTTTGGTGGCTGGAAAGGAGTTGCTTCTTTTGGTAACTCATTCCTGGCTGTAGATGCTGAGCAAGAAAACACACGGACCCGTGAGGCTGGGCAGGAGTCGAACATCAGCACGCTCCGCTAGTGGCATTTGTGAGCAGGAGGTGGGTGGCTGAAGAATTGCCTGACACTGTGAAGCAGAGAGGAGAACTCACTCTCACTGATCCCATGACTGAAAAAAACACAGAAGCTGAAGAGTCTTTCCTAGCGTGGTTTTCTGGTTATTCCTGACTGTAAAAAAAAAAAAAAGCTCCTGGTTCCCCCCTCCTCTGTAAATTTTTTTGCTTGCCTCTTAACACAAGAACTGATGGATACAGAGGAAAAGCCATATACTGAACGTGAAACAATGCCTCCTCTATTGCCTTATTTTAGCTTACTTTTCTCCACCTGTCTTTTCTACAAAGCGCATCTCATGACAGAAGCTTTCAAAACGAGAAGACAGTGCCTCAGGCAAAATCAAAATAAGCGATTTTCCCCCTTTGCTTTTTCAGAAGTTTCTTTTATAGAGGTTTCCATATCTGGTTGCCAGGGGCTCTCGGCAGCAGGAAGGCTGACTGAGCATTGCTATGAAATGTCATTTTTAAAAGTCTTTCTATTAATATTTTCCCCAGATTTATTTGTTTCAATAGCAGAAGATTTACTGCAAGTTTTAGAGTTATGTTCAAAAGCCACGAACACGAAGGATGTTGAAACTATGCAATAACGTATTGCTTTCCAAAGTCACATTAATAATACATTTGTAGATACTGAAACCCACTCTACACTAGTTGAGACAAAGTATGGATGTAATGTATTCACAAGCACTGTGGATAAATCACCTCGATAAATTCTTCATGCTGCACTGTAATCTCCAAAAGTTCTCTGACTGGTAAAAATCAGCCTTGCTGATCAGTTTATGATTCTTCTCATTATCTTGTTATTCCTCTGCCAGTGACACCTGAGGTTCAAACAACCAATGTCTTTATACATCTGGCACCACAAACCAATTTTACTTCAAAAAGGAAAGTCTCGATTGTTTTTTAAAAATAGTAACACAAACCTGCACCTTCCTGCACATCTCTTCCCCAAGACCCCCCTCAGCATATCAGATCACTCTTTAAACAAAAATATATTTATCTGTGCTTTGTTTCTCATGACAGAAGGCAGTAGTCAAAGCTTTTCAATAATTCCTACTTAATATTTGAAACACCTCTCAAATAGTTCTTCCAAAATTATCTGTGAAATGGACATACTGCATGACAGTCCTTTCTTAATAGCAATAAACATCATATTCTACTCACAGCTAAACTTTGGAGAAATACACCTCTATAAGCTCATGCGTTACTTTAAAAATCAACTGTAAATACTGCTTTGAAGATTTAAGTACCGAGCCGAGCGCTTGGTCTGAGTTTCACCCCCCCTGTGAACGCTGCTGCCTGGAGCAAACACACTCCAACGCACCCTTCGTGCTAGATCACGGACTCAGCAACATACTGGTCCTTTCAATATAGTCTCTGAACGGGAACAGAAACTCTTGTCGCAGCCAGGGACAATATGCCTCCAGTCCAAAAAGCAGGACATACAATATGCAGTTCAGAAATACAACAGGACCACGTGTGATCTCCTTTCCTCCATGGATATAAAGCTTGAATCCCTTCAATCCGCAGCACAAAAGAGGCTTTACACTTGCCCGTGCCACACTGAAAAGCATCACCTCCTGCTAGACCTAAAATTTTCACCTTGAAATACTGAAGATTGAGATTTCCCAGTCTCCAATATGTCATGAGACAGCGAGTAAGAGGGACTCTATCATAATTTTGCTGACTCTATCATAATTTTGCTGCATTGTCTACAAATCAGAATGCAACTTGCAGATTAATTTGAGAGTAACACATCTCTACTTCATAAATCTCACATTTGTGATTTAATGTGTTGGGATAGGTATTGGTAATGTCATAATCAAACACCATCTGATTTCCAAATGAGTATTTGGATTCACGAATTCATTTGGATTCATCTCCCATCCCCTGACATTTTGACAGCAGGCACCTGAGGGTGCAGAGAATGTTCCCTGCAGGGGACACATCCCTTTGAGGATTAAATGTAGCATTATTCAACCAGGAAATTTAATTTTAAGACAAGTACTAGGAGACAGATTTCTTTTTTTTCCATTCATTCTTCACACTTTCTGTAATAATCTGAATACTTCTAAAAATAAAAGCAGAAGGATGGCATAACCAATGCCTGTTAATAGAAAAATAATTGGCTTAAATGAGGCACACACTCATATGCACAAAAAGTAAATGGCCCAACAACTCTTTTGAGAGTTACAATATTTTTAGCCATATGGTATTTCTTATTAATTGTTATAATTACTAACTAAGAGCCAAATGTATGCTCGGCACTGTACAACACATCCAAACACTGTCAACCCCTAGCCCAAAATGCTTACAGTTCAAAAGATAAGGCATGTAGGAGCCGGAGATGCGGAGAAATGCAGCGACAAGAACCACCCAAGGTCTCCCCGATATTAGGAGGTGGGCTCTTGCCGCTGCATCAGGAACATCCCTCCTCTGAGAATAACAAAATGGGCCCTAAGCCTTTTCTCCTCCACAGAGTCAGCAAAGGAAAAGAAGCAAGAAAAAGGGAGCATGTTTTGAGGCTTAACAGTCCACACTGCCTCTACAACATATTTTGGGCCTTTAGCAATTTATGCTAATTGAATGTAACCCTCAAGCTGTTCTTTCTGCGATGAGGCTGCTCTGGAGCACAGCCAGCCCGGAGTCCGGAGCAGCACAAGCTCCTGCGCTGAACTGCACCGTGCAGCTCTGGGTCGCAACGGAGCCTGCAAACCAGGGGATTAACGCTGAAATTTTTGATACACCGGTGAAAACCACCGTGGGAAAGGCACATTGCTCTGGTAGGAGTGAAGCGTAGTTAACTGGATATCCTGTTTTGGGCTTGGTGCTCCAGCATTCCCGCAGCTCTCCCTGCTGCTGGGTTCACCGCCCTGCCTATTTTACACGAGGCCAGGAGCAGGGAACATGCACGGGAGGGTGCAGTGGCCTTCTCAGGGCTTCAAGTAACCACATGAAGTCACCAAATAGCATCGTCACCTTCCACAAAAAATATGGGTATTTTCTATACTGGGAAACACCAAGGAAGACAGGTAACTTGCAATCCAGAGGAGAAGCTCAAGTTAGGAAGGTAAAGAGATGCTCCCAATAACAATTAAGACCAAGACACTTTCCCCAATTTCCTTTGATTTCTGAAACAGATTTTGCTGAAACAGGACCTAATCAAGTCTACGTACACTGCATACCACTCACCCCAGGTTTTCTCTGGCTCTGTATGCTACAAAGAGAGAGGACCTTCCTTTTTCCCATAGAAGCCCTTTCTAGGATGATGTACATTATGCATTCTTAGACTTATGCTGTCTCCGGTCCAGCCATCTCTACCTCAGAGGCCAGAGAATTTATATCTGATTCCCTGTCAGTCACACACACATGCTTTGCAGTGACTTTGCAACTAATGGTCCCAGTCATAAATCTCCCAAGGGCCAGGAAAGATGCACTGCAATATGCATAGCCGAGGCCCAGGATCCTGCTACTCTATCTTGTAGATGATCTCCCTCCTAAGGAATTGCTCCACTTGAAAAAAAAAAAAAAATGCTGCTAGTGTCCATTTCTATTAAGCCATAGCAACTACTCCATTCCTGCACATCCTCCTTGTCTGCTCCTGGGAATTGGTCTCGGATCATCCTCCTTCCCTAAGCACCTATTGCTCTTTTTCTCTCTCCAGCACAGGCTTCATCCTCAATAACTGTCAGGGCACTTCTGTGCAGCACAGACTGTAATGTGATTAACTTTATGCTTCACAACCTCAGTGTTAAGAAGTAGGTCCCGGGGCAGGGATTTGACGTGAGGCTCTCAGGCACGTATAGGGCCTTGATCAGAAAAAACAGCTCTTCCTTCCTGAAATGGCAGAACACAACAGCTTTGAACTAGGTGAAATGGCCAGTTGTTCTAAAGTAGCAACACTGCCAAATCCGAGCATTGCTGAAGCGAAAGACTGAAAAAGGTAGATAATTGCTCCATTCTACCTCCAAGACAAGGCCAAAAGATCACAGGGTTTGAAAACCATTTTCTTTCTCTCCCTGTGCTTTAAGGCTCTGAATTAACTCTCTACATACAAGCACAAGTGGTTTGCTCTACAAGCACACTGTTGTCCATTTATCAGGTACTCTCATTGTTTGTTATCTTCATTTTCTTCTCTTTGACATCTCAATTGTCGTGTCTGTATGTTAATTGTTAATGCCCTCAGCAATGAGAAGCTGTGATACCATAATGAATTTGTAGCCTCTGCAGGAACCAGTGATATCTAATGCTTCAGAAAATACTGCAAAGTAATCTTTCTCCTTATCATGGGATGCTAACTTCAAGAAGCAGTGCCTTCTTCAAATGCATAAAGAATTAGAGACTTCATGTTACAGTACTGAAAGCCCCTCACAGACTGGCCGCAAGGGAATTCCAGCAGCAACAAGCCATGGGATTTACAAAATGGATTTATAATCTGGCCAGAAATCATGTTGTTTTTCACACAGTTTACAGAAAAGTACTGTCACTAGTAAGTACTCCATGGTTCACTCTGAAAGCCACAATGAAATGTGACATAAGGTCTCATATAAGTGCACAAATTTTCAAACTCTCTTAGGTTCTCCTGCAGTGACTCATAACTACTGATGACATTGGTTATCGAGCTCTTTAAGACCAATACTCCTCAGGGATGGAGGGAATTGTTTGTTCCCTTTCTAGCAATCAGGAAGGTCCGTAAGTTAAAGACCACAATGAGACAGTCTGTTGTATGGTCTGAACATTTCCATCTAAGCAATATTTTAGCTTTCTATGCAGAGCATGCTTTATTCTGTCACAGGACTGGACACGTGCTTCTACTGATGATGGCAGTGGCTTGAAAGATACCTATATGCATCAGCAGTACAGAGTAAGAACTCTGTATAGTGAATACAGAATATGCACCAAAAAAATTTGATCAGCATAAGTGTTTTAGTATGTATATGAAATACACCTACAGGTTGCAACTACACATAGAATCACAGAATCATAGAATGGTTTGGGTTGGAAAGGGCCTCAAAGACCATCTAGTTCCAACTCCCCTGCCACAGACAGGGACACCCTCCACTAGACCAGTTTGCCCAAAGCCCCATCCAACCTGGCCTGGAACACTTCCAGGCATAGAGCCTCCACAACCTCTCTGGGCAACCTGTTCCAGTGCCTCACCACCCTCACAGGAAAGAATTTCTTTCTAACATCTAATCTAAACCTACTCTCCTTCAGCTTAAACACATTACCCCTTGTCTTGTCACTACACTCCCCGATAAACAGTCCCTCCCCATCTTTCCTGTAGGCCCCTTCAGGTACTGGAAGGCCGCAATTAGATCTCCCCGGAGCCTTCTCTTCTCCAGGCTGAACAACCCCAACTCTCTCAGCCTGTCTCTATACCTGCAATAAGAAATGAATATATTTGTTTTGTTAAGAGGAACATCCAGTCATCTCTCCCCACTCTGCACTGCTTCCTTCCCTGATGATCCCTTCACTGACAGGATACAAGACAGGTGTCTTTTCCTTCTTCTTCTCCCAGCAGCTGGAATCTGTTATAGCAGAATGAGGAAGCACCGTCTTGTGAAAGCTACTCCGACCATGACAAGCTGCATGGCAGCATCAGCACACAAAAGCAGCCTTTGTGGACAAAATGCCTGTAGGAGTGTATAGAAAGGACAGAATACTTCTCCTAGACCATAAGACAGATCAGCTCATTAGCTGTAATGTTTTAAATTGGAGGCTTAAATTAATTGCATAATTTCACTGGAACCTAAATTAATCAGTTAATGTCTGCACAATGCTGTGACTTTATAAAGTACTGAGTAAGAAGCATTTGTTACCACTGCTAGGAACTGTAAATGTACACTTGATTCAGTGCCTCTTTTTTTTTTTTTTCCTTTTTTGTAACCAGATCTTAGTAAGCACCGATTATTATTCATCAGCTCTGAAGCAAAAGACATATTCTGCACAGCATTACATAGTTTTGAAACAAAGTCTGCTCCCTTACATTAGAAGAAAAGGGATCAGATTTTCCAAAGTATCTTGGCCCTCCACATCAGAGACATGTGTAGCGCAATTCTTAAAGGCACCTGCAGAATTTTCATACTTAGCTACCATTAAGATGAAAAGCAGATGAACATCTGGCTACACTGCTTAGGTACTTAGGAAAACTCACTGAGTGCCCAACTGAGTTGTTATGCATTTGCTGATTTGGAAAACCTGGCCCCCAAATCCTGCTCTTGTCCCTGGATATGACAGGAGCCTGGTCTTGAGTGAAAAGAGTAGCTCAAAGAACCATGTCATCATCACAGTATAGAAAAAAAAGCTCAGTGATGGCAAAGCTGGTGGGGCTACACAGCCCTGTTCCTTCAAAACCTGGAGTGGTGGGTTCCTTCTGGGCACTTGTGGCATACGTTGCAACAGACACCAGCCAGCATGGGGACCCGGCTCCTCCACCCCAAGACAACATAGCCTTGGAGTTGTGGTTTCCTTCTCTAGCTGAATGGATGTGGTATTAAGTTACTATAGCAGGGGTAGAGTATTCTTCCTGCCAAGGTCACTTTTCAAACATCTTTTGTGGGACATATAACAAATATCTTCCTTTTATCCAAGAATAACTTGTGGGGAAAAAAATCATGTGAAAGGAGACTGTGGGCTTTTTCCAGACCTTGGGAGCACATCCTGCCCTTGAGGTGTCAGGAATTAGAGGATATACGTAGTTCAAACTGATAATGTACTACAAAACAATACATTCATGCCAATTATGTATAGGCCTTGATTTATAAAGGAAGTTTTGCAGATGCCTATCTTCAAAATAAAGACCAGCCGGATGCACTGCTTTGCGAAGCAATGGCTTTATTCCAAAGGCTAACTTAGATGATGTTTCATAGCAAGTTTTTCTGAAGGTAAAGTTTTGAAGTCTTTCATTGAGTTGTGCTTAAATTTTGGCATACGCTCAGGTAGAGCTAGAGAGGACATCTATATATTTGTTATTTAGAGACGGGACAAGGATAATACCCATCACATGCTGCCAAGTTGGATGACACTTGGTTTTATATGTATTTCTTCCAAACTGTTTCCACAGCCTGCAATGAGCTTGGTTCTATAAGTATTTCTTGTACGTTATCTACACAGCCTGCAGTGAGCTGCAATGGATGCATAAATGAGTGATCAAAGCTGGCATAAGCTCCACAGTTAGGTCTTCCTTGTTCAAAAATAATGGGATGTAGAGTGCCAAGGGGTGGGTGGAGGGAGAAGAGTTCAAATGCTTTGCAAAAGACCAAGACATTTTTAACACATAAAAATTCCAGCACATAAAACCAGTGGCATAAATATCTCTGTATTACTGATATCAATGGTACATGTCCATGTGCACGGCAGTTCACATGTGGGGGAGTATCGGATAACAATGTATATTAACTATCTAACAGTTAGCCATTTTTCTGTCTTTCTCGCAGGAATGCTGTCACAGGCGCTGGATAATTCATGGACATTAGACACCAGCATGTGTGCTGACATAAAAATTTTCTTATGTCAAATTACTGGAACACAGTCCAACAGAGATTCAAGCCTATGGCTACTGGCTGCTGTAGGAGCAGCCTGCCTGGTGCTAAGAGCTCTATTTACATATTTAACTGCCTTTACTGGATTACTGCTCGATTGCAATATTGTGAAAAACCTACCAATGTCTCTCAGACACAGCCAGCAAGAGAAGAAGGCTTTGGGGAAGGAAATAAATGTTTGACAGGACATTTTTGTTTTATAATGCAACATATCAAAGCAAGCTGGGAATATGAAGGCTGGGAACAAAATCCCTACCTTACTAAAGTCAGTGGGAGTTTTGCCACTGAACTCAATAGCACCAATATTTTACGGTAGCTAGGCTCCTGCCTGCGTATCGGTAACATTTCTTCCTCCACTTGATGCTGAGTCTCAAGGACATACACACATGAAATTGCACAAGCTGTTAAGTCTTTGTTCCTGAAGTTTCATTTCTATTAGAGATGGATGAATAGACTTTTGAAAGGGAAAACAGAAAAGTCAAATTTGTACTCCTGCCTATTCACTCTAAATTCTAAAACCTCTCTCTCAAGGCTTGAGGCAAACAATACTGAATCTAAAATAGAAGATTAGACGATATATTGTGGTACAATGGGGGATTGCTTCAGGTCCAAAACACAAATAGTTCACAGCATAAGATGGAAATAATATTGTGGATTCATTTTTGACCTCTCAAATTACTGTTTTAACAAGACAGAAAGGAATTTTAAAACCAAATCCTTGTAGCATTTTCCAACTTGGATAAACATCTATATTTATATGTATATTTTTAATATCTCTTGGTTTTCTAGCATGGTGGTGATGGACATTGTTACCAGAATGTCCCACAACTGGTGTGTGAATGTTTGATGAATATGAACACCAGGAAGTTATCTGTGTTCTCATTAATTTTCAAAACTCTGCAGGGTTCTAGTGTACATAGTACCAGTATAAGCATAAAATTGAAGGTACTTAATGCCAAGAACATAATCAGACTATCAAATGATATGTGCAAAGGCACGAATTGCTTGCTTGCCAATAGAAAGAGCAAATATAATAATGTAACTGTCTGCTGGCTTTTCATCCCAAATTCAGTGTCAAGGACTTAAATCATGACCTGAAATTCTGCAGCCCCAGGCCTATTCCACATCTTTCCGTGTTTCAGCAAACCTGAAAGAACAGTGGAGAAGTTTTCACAATACGGTAGTTGTTTGGGAGGGTAGCTGTGTCCTAAATTTGTACCTGCTCTTGGCAGAACATTCCCTCCCCAATAGATGTACCTCAAACTCTTTAATGAGTTTGTGCAATCTGTGAAATGCTACCGAACCGTAATGTATTTAAGGGCAAGAACGTTCATGGAACCAGCAAATTTAAAATAAATATTGCAAACTATTCATGGGAACAATCTCGGATTTAGAATCATAAGAGCCATTCGATTCAGAGTGGTGCTTATCCAGGCAGCGAGCAGGAATGCGGTCTCTTGTGTGTGTGCAGCTGAAATCTCACTACAGGGCACATCAAGGACGCTGGAGCCTACATCTGATAAGAAAATGCATATTCAATTTAGTTTCTTTATAAAGTGCATTAGTTTGCTTTTAAAGCTCTCTCTAAAAAAGGTCTGTTTTCCAGAAAGGCATCACAAAATGGAAAGTTGCAGCTTCTTTCAAGAAGGCAAAGTTTTTGCTGAGAAACCGAAGCAACAACCTTTAATTGAATTCTGGGAAAAGCAAGTGTTGATGGGCTGCTTGCTGCGAGCTGCCCGATGGGCAGTCTGTTACCAAGCCACGTGACCCTCAAATACAAATGCTCCAGCACAGTGAGTATCCCAAAAAGCTTTGTTCATGAAACACTGCATACCCAGAGGCTGTTTACCTTTCTAATTTTTAAGCAAACCAGATGGAATCTGTTGCTGGATAACCACTCCCTGCTGCTGTCTTTGCTCAAGCTAACACCTACCAGCCTAACGGAGCACAACAAAAACATTGTTTTCTCTTCTCTCGGCGAGTCCTCGTGAACGATAGGAAAAGGCTCTGCGAATCTGTATCAAGTGATCCCCAGCACTTTTAAGCATATGTCAGCTGTGCATTTCTATCGCACGGATTAATTATACATGCCTCGTGCAAACAGAGAGCCCTCTGTCGAAGCAAGCAGGCTCATTTGCACTAAGGACACAGTACCTAGTGGTCACAGGATCAGAGGGAGCTTTTGAAATCATCTAGATGACCTCTGTCTCCCCTGAGAGATGGTTTTTTCCATTTGGTGGTTCAATGGCAGACTGAAATCCTCCTGACTAGCCTGTTCTAGTGTTTCAATGTCCAAAGCCACTAAAGCATTTTTGCTGGATGTCTAATCTAACGTCAAGCTACCTCCTCTATAAAACCATTTCTTTGTGTCTTTTCTATTACTACGGGCGGAGAACAGGTTATTCCCCTGCTTCTGGCAGTAGTCTTTTTTGTACTGTTACCATGCCTCCTCACTTGCTATAAACGAGCCACGTATAACTGTATAAACGAGCCATCAGTGCAAACCATCTTCTTAATACCACGTAATTATTCACAGACAGTACTCGGCAATAGAAACAGGAGTTGGTGGGTGTTGGTTCCCATTAGAGGCAATAGGCATTAGGAGATAATGCTGCTCAGCACCTTTCAGAAGGCACTGAGAATTGGGTCTTTAAAACAGGAACTCGACAAACTCACGTTGCTTATCAAATGTTTAGGAAAGGAGGGATGAGCCCCTGGACTTGCTTCAGACTTGAATGGGGCACTGGCTTGTGCTAACCCTTTCTGCAGGGTGAACTTCACGGCGAGAGACTTAACCAAAAGGCACGCAGGCTGCCGGTTAAAACCCAGGCAGGCGAGCTGCATCCACAGCAAGGGGGTACAAGATTTGCGGCAGCCTGCGTTATAAGACACGGCCACTCACTGCCATTTTTGCTTGTTTTGCTCCAGAGAGTGGTGCAAGCCTGTACAGAGGAGACTCTATTGATATTACTGGGCATCGTGCCAGGCCTCGGAGATGAAAGTGTGATGCTTGGGAACGCACTAAGTGATAATGGCATGAAGAAACACTTAAACTGGCGTTTATTTCCAGATGCTATGGTGACAGGTCCTCTTATAGACACTGGTGCTGCAAGCAAACAGAAAATAAAAGTCCTTCCATTTTTTCAGGAAAATAAATGAAGAAGAAAGTCTCGTAAACAGCTCGTGCACCAAGGGCTTCACCAGTTACCTTTCTCCACATTTTTCCCTATTTTATATGCAACTTGGAAGCCCTTAGTGAACAGTGCATGCATGGTAAATGATAATGTGCATGTTTTATTACAGAAAATGCAGACATATTGTGGCTCATGCTGTAGGGCTTAAATCATCACATTAGGTCTTTATAAAAAATGGAGATCGCTCAGCCTCATGGGAAAGGCATTTGCATCTTCATCATTACAGAGGCAACAAACTTCATCCATAAAGATGTGCCTAGAACAAATGGCAGCAAATTGTGGACACATGTTTTGCTTTAATTGGTCCTCATCAACTCAATCTAGCTAGTGACTTCAAAAAGCTCTCACTAAGAAACCTCTTCCAAATTTTTTATTTTAATCTTTTTATGTGTTTTTTTAAATGTCTTAGAGATTTCAGATTAAATAGACTCTTTGAAGATACAGTTTGTACAGTTTGAAAGTGCTGCTTCTTTACAGTTACATCACATCTTTAATTACTTATTCATAAATTATGAATGACTAGAGGTAAAGTAGCATTGCCCAGAGTTCCTTTACTGGGCCAAATGTAGCACCGCGATTTTTATAAAGTCTACCTCTTGACAACTGGGATCAGATTCAAGCCAGCTACAACCATATTCAAAAGAGCAGCTGCTGCTAGTGCCATTTTTGCATACTATTCTTGATCAGCATAAATGGATGTAATATGCTTTTTTTTGGAAAGCACAGCAAAAGAATATGGATGGCAAGAGACTGATTACGTAACTAAAATTCACCAAAAAAAATAAATATATATATATATGCTACATTTAAAATCTTATTTAGATGTAGGCCTGACTTAAAAATACAGCTAACAAATCCCACTAGTCTGTAAATCAGACAAATATCTACATAAGTCTTTTCTTCTAGCCTCAAAGCCAAGCAGTCCTCATGAGTCCATGAGAGTCCCAGTGTCTCAGACACTGCATGGACGCAACTGAACGCAGCACAAACGAACAGAGGTGGAAACAATTACGCAGAAGAGTATAGCCACTGCTGGCTCAGCGGTACAGCTGGGACTCAACCAAGATGTGACAAGCCCCACAGCAACATACCAGTTTGGGGAACGAAAACGCTTCTTCCTCCATTTCGTAGCCACAGACACGCTCACACAAGCACAGGCAGAGTTTTGTCTCTCCAGCTGATCGCTGTTTCTTCAGAAACAACCAACACTTTATTCAAGCTATCCTAGTTTTTGACTCACAAAGGTACACACATAGGGCACTTCTCTCTATAGCCCTAAGCCTCAATTAATCACTCATAACACAGCAGACAGGATAAAAATGCTGCCACATCAGAGAGGCAGCACCATGGACCCACTTGTTGCAGTTGCAGATGAGGAAGGCAGGCAGGCGTAGGACATTGCTGAAACAGCCCAAAGAAGAATATCCTCTTTTGATACTTTCCTGAAGGTTTATGGGGTTTTTTTCTTCTCTGTATAGTGACAGAAATTTTCCCTTTTTTTATGCAAATGAAACAAATATACCATGCTGCAGACCCTTCTTACAGCATAAAGAAGAGTTACAGGAAACATATTAAAGTAATTTCCTCTTCCTTGGTTGCAGAATGCACTCTCTGGAGATTGTTTTTAGTATTGAGGTGTAACTGGGGAAAAAGTGAGCTTAAGTAACACGCCTACAGGGCATCTAAAAGAAAACTGATGGAAAAGGAATTAAGTAACTTGGTGGATCTTGCCATAGGCTTCTTACAAACCAGCCAGTCAACCAACCATCCAGTGACAAAACTCATTCCACAGCTGACTTTCTCCTGTGTCATAGGAGAAGATGTAAATAAGAATAGGAACACTAGCCAATCTAGCAAAGCAAAAGAAATGTCTCGCTCTATACCCTGATGGCAATGAGTAAAGTAAAGATATGATATTAACTAGATTTCTGTAACAGTCCATAAAATACTTGTTAGATGTAATTTTCACACATGCCAATAAAAGTAATAGTCCTTGCATTGCTCATTCCATGCATTCTAAGCATGATTTTCTGGTTTCTGTCTGACTTGGACCAGAATAAGAGAAGTCCATACAAAATTGTCTACAAACGTAGGTATCTTGAAGTCAAAAATTCTGGTGAATTGAAGAACCATTAAAAAACCTATTTTAGATTCTTACCATAAATTAGCAATTTCCTTTGTAAAACGTATGACAGCAGGTGATTACACTTACATTTCATCTACTCTTATTTTATTTAATCTCTAAAATTTTGAAGTTGTTGCTTGTGATGTTGACACTGAAATTTGTCAGTCTACAGAAATGCCCAAACAGCATCAATACTGTTTTACACCTAAAAACTTGCCTTACTCCCATGAACAGGGGAGGGAGCCCCCATCTACACAGTCTAAATTTCACCTGAGTCGTTTTGCTGGACTTTTATATTGGATGGACTCTTCCAAAAGCCAAAACTTAGGAAAAAGAAACTAGTCATCTCAGGAAGTGACAGATAATTTAGGTCAGTGTAAGCTGGAGTTCCCTTCCCTCACTCATAGATCTTTTATTGAGACACCAAGTGGGATGGATCCCTTTTGTCCACTGAGAACTAGACAAAAAATATGATTACAAAAATGTTGTGTTATTTCTTCTAACCACCATCCTGTTTCTACACGTCATTTTTCTGAGAGTGTCCACCATTGCAAGGCACAGAAAATCACTTTTACTCTTGTACAAGACTCTGCAGAATCAGCTGATACTTCAACTCTT
>VXBL01002497.1:849374-902458 GCA_013400195.1 Aramus guarauna | reverse complement strand
TTTTTTTTTTTTAAATACAACTCCAAATATCTCAGTTAACAAGATAATTTAACTTCCATATGGTTCCTCCAGGTACCTGATGCTAGGCACATGATTAAGTACCTCGCTGAATCATACCCTGCATAAATATTACTATCTTATGTAAGGATTTGAATAGTTTATTTCTTACAGGAAAAAAAAAAAAATTACTTACTAAACAGTTGGCAATAGAGGACCTGTAAGCTTCTCTTCATGGTATCATGTGGTCCTGCTGGTCTGCCAGTTTATTCATGATTCTGTCAAAGAAAGCAAGAGAAGAAAATTATTTATTACAAAATATATGTTCTGTTATTACACCTGTTGATTACAAAGTAAGATGAAGCTTCACAGGAAAATCATATCGATTAGCAATGGGAAATTGCCTGACTGTGCTTTGCTTGCGTTAGCCACGCTCTCCAACAGCTTGGCAGTGAAGGGTAGAGCTATCGCCAAAAAGGGCAAAAATTATCAAGAGTATACAAAATACACGCACTGAGAATTACATTCATGCTGTGCCTATGACTTGATAAAATTGATCTCACAAGAGTCCTTTTAGTTTGGAGGAAAGGTCCTACTGGAGGAACAAGTGTGAGATGTGGACACCGCCAGGCAGTTGTGCTGGGCACACAGAGCTGGAGTCTCTTCACCTCTTCTCATCCCTCAAGAAGTACAATGAGGAGAAAGTTCACCCTCCTTTCCAAATCTAAACGTCAGTCGTGCCAAAGGGGGGAGATTCCAAACTGCATTGAAATGGTAGCACAGAAGGCAGCGAAAATATCTGACCACCCCATTTCCCCACCTTTGCCCACTGGGGGAGTGACTAATAACATTTTATGTGTCCTCAGATAGTATTTTCAAAGACTTGTCACAGATATTTTTCACCTCAGTTTTAAAAATATTATGGAAAAATAAATCCCAATCATACCAATATTAATTATTCACATTGTCAGGAAAATAAATGCATAAATCAGAAGTGAAAAGCAAATGTAGTCCCAAAGCACTGCTGTGAGTAATATCTGAGCACCCAAAGACAACACAGCATTTAAGCTCTTCATTGCATAAAAAAAGGCATTTGCTAAAGATTCATAACCAACTTTGAAAGATAGGACACTGAGATCATCCTCCTAAAATGCCTCTTGTCAATATTAAATAGCATGTAGTATCTTCTAGTTTTCAGTTCAACATAATTTCATCTTCTGAACTCCTGGGGACATTTCTGAGTCATTTTAACATGCCCCCACATAAATCTTTCAGAGCTTATTTAAAATGCAATCTTGAAGACGTAAGATAAACAAGTAAAACCAATGAAGAACACCTTTGAACTGAATAAATGCTGAAGACTTTGTGAAAACAGAACTATGTTTGACTTTTATGTGGAAGCCTCAAACAGATTGTGACATTTCTTGCCTGTGTTCTGTAACAAAAGATGCTTGGGTTTTGTTAAATTACTAGATATTGAAATTTATGTACACAAACACTGTGTTTATGGGTTCTCCCATGCTTTCCTTTCCGTTTAAAACCGGATCTTAAAAACATCTGAGTAACTTGCAGGAATGTCAGTATTTGCAAGGTGTTTTCTCCTAAATGAAAGCAATCATCTGTGAGTTAATCTACTATTTTTAAATCAAAATCAGAATTAGACTCATGCCATTGTTTGATCACAAAAACTTGCTGAGGGACTCCTGTTCCTCCCTTTCTCCTTAAGGTTTACCAGACAAGAAAGCAGACACAGTAAAAAACCCTCAGTCTTTATGCATAAATAGACATCATATAGTCTATTACAGCACTTTTCAAAGATGCATACACAAAAAGTCTATGTTTAGCATCCATTGAGATATTAATCAAAATATATGCAGGAAAGGACAAGAACCAGATAAGCCACGGACAATGTAGATTCCATATTCCCAAGGACTCTGTTTGTAATTTTGTGTCAAAACGGGATTTACAAAGCACTGACTTATTTGAAGTCATAAAAATACAATGGAAAAAAGGGAAAATCTGAAATTGCAACCCTAAAACCACAATTTTTAATTTGTATAATTTGAACTGTGCTTGGCAACTGTGATGTGATACAGTTTTTGGCTGTGAACTGCAGTTTTTTTTCACATTTCTATCTGCATGTTAATGCTACACATAATGTATAAAGGTATTTGCTTATAAATTCTGGTATAGCGGTTAAAATAAATGGCATGCTTTTGTGTATATATTTATTTAGACAGGACTCTTAGGGTAATTTACCCTGTGCTAAGAAATAGGAACTAGTGTGCATATGGGGAAAGAAACAAAGATTAGCACTGGAAAACTTACACTATCTTCCTCTGTTGCCCTCAGTTAGAAAATTTATCTTTTTGACTACATGGCCATAAAGTTATACATAGAGAACTTAGTGAAGATGCATAAAACAAATGTTGCCATGCGTTTACAACCTCTCAATTTCTTCAGAGTCCTTGGTGTGACTTAGGGTTAATATAACTGAATATTTCAGTTGGAAGGGACCTACAATGATCATCTAGTCCAACTGATTTAAACTCAACATGGGTGAAAAATATTGCAATTAACCTTTCCCTAATCTTTAACACCTTATTTCTTGTGTACAGGAAACGCATGCAAGCCAAGGATTTATTTTACAGATATTGTAAGGCAAGCAACTTTTTATATCTATGTGTACACCTTTGGAAGCCTAATCACACCGTGATGGTTTTACAAAGACAGAGACTGCTTGCAATGACTATCAATGCTGCACAAAGTTCAGGCAGATGAACCAGCCCATTAAGTGCCTGAATCAAGCCTTGACATAAGAACAGAGGAACCACTGCTGCACCTACCCAGGTGAAAGCTCCAGCGAGCCCATTACCTTGTTTTTAACATTAGCTGCTAGCAGGACCATAGAGAAATAACATGTGAAACAACCTAAGTGTAAAGTAATCCTTACATCCTGACATAGCTTGCTCCATTTCCAGCAACCCTCAGCAGGATACAGTATCTGAGCTGCTGTGTTTTTTAACTGGACAATAATTATTCCTTACTTCTCTCTTCTGTGTCATATACAATTTTAGTCTTTCATTAGATCGTTCAGAATCTCTTTTTCAAGCTGAGGAATTCTCATCTTTTTCTTTCTTTTGTACAGAAGACACACTCTATGTCTGATAATCATCATGCCTTAAGGTGCACATATCCCTTCCAGTTTGGATCTGAGAAGTAGGGAACAAAATTACATGCAGTCATCAAAACTTGGGTGTGTATTTGGTTTTTCATAATGAACAGTGATGTTTCCTATTTCTTCTCCGTTCCCAGTTCTGCCTACAATTCTCTTTTCCTTTGTGACTGCTGCTGAGCTTTACTCCACTTTTTTATAGAGCTGCCTGCTACAAATCCCTGAATGGCAATAATTCATCTGGCATCCATCCTCAGATATGTAGAGCTAGGACTGTTTTTCACCTGTGCATGTGACTTTTCACTTATTGGCACTGAATATCATCTGTCATTTTACCGCCCAACACTTACTACCATGACATTTCTGAGAGATGGCAGTGAAGGGCAGAATTATTATGATACAACAACAAATATACATCTATTGTATATAACAGCTTCTGAAGTTGCCACGGTTTCAATATTAATACTAATTTCAGCAGCTTCCAATCACAGTTCAGTCATGCAAAATCTTCCGTATCTTTAAGCAAAGATTCACAGTCACGCGTTTGAAAAGCTGCTCCTTTCTGAGTACCAACCCATGTCCAGCCATCACAGTACTACCTCACGGCCATGCAGGCACACCTGATCCTAAAGTTCTTTTCCTGGAAGTACCTGGATTTTTGTAGTCTTTAGCTTACAAAAAACTTCTGCAGGTCTTCTGTGATAAATATATTTATTAATCACAAGCAAGAAAGGTTACATATTGAGTGGCTGGTAGCTGAGAGAGCTCCAGTTCACCAACCCGCGTCTTCTTAAGTATTTGAGCATGCAGTTTTAGGCAGTAATAGATTAGCAGAGTTGTGCACATGCAGATGGAAAATGCAGACACACAGCCAGTTCCTGACCTTGGGCAGATTAATGTAAAACCAGAGTATCGCCACCTGTTTTAAATACACCAGCTGTCATTTGCAAGACGAAAAAAAAGTACAAGAAGTGAACAGAAACAGAAATGGTGCTGGAAAAAAATAGATTTGGAAAATGTGTGTTAAACTTAGTAATCCAAAATGTAATCTGAGTACTTGAGTTTTGTACCCATTTTATCCTTGCTCTATTCTTTAGTTTTCTCAGGAGTACACTTCTCCAAGATATTAATTTTAAAACTCACTGTGCTTTAATATTTGGTAAACCATTCTGAGTATTTGAAGGAATCATCTGTTACAAATATACCAGACCTCTTAACTTTAGTTTCCTAGATCCATATTTAGGTCTCCAAGGAAATGAGCATATTCCAAATTACTCTGAACACCCACTGTCTCTCCTTTGAAAACCAGGAAGTAAAGGTCTAATTATGACTTTGGGGTTTTTTCTATATTGTAATTCATATTGGTGTACCTACTGATATATTTTGAAACAAAGTAATAAAGCTAGTGTAAATTTGTACTCAAATCCATTTTAATTTAGAAATACTCATCTTCAGTAGTTAAATTGGTGGCAATTTCTATCCAGAAAAGGTGCCACACACCTAGCCTCAGATACCTCTGTTTGTAAATATCTGCTAAGCATTTGGTGTCTGAAATGGACTTAAAAGTTTTGCCCTTTTTAGTAAGCAATATTTCACATACAGTTTATCTTATGCGGGATGATGAATAGATGTGTGAAATCCCTATGGACAGCTAGCAATATTGTCTTTCACAGTAAGTGATCCTCTCAACGTCGCAGCTAAATTAAAGAGGACAATGAAGACATAATGATGAATAGAAGACAAAAGAGTCCAAAAGAGCTGACAGCTCCCAGCCATTCATTATGTTTTATGGGGAAAAAAAAATACCAACAGTGCCTTAAATTAAAGAAGAAATAGAGAAGAACAGAAGATGAGCATTGAGGCAAAGCTAACAGTAAATGGAGAACTCTTTTTCTTTGTGACTCTGTCAAACACAAACCAGGAGACTGAAATACAGAAGCTGGAAAAACAGTAATGGAGAGCGGAAACAGGCAAAAGACATGCCACTTCCATCCCGTGAAGCACTCAAACTTCATCATGTTATTTCTGACTGTCTTCTCTCCTGTATGGATCATCTTGGAAAGAAGAAAAAACTACATCACTGATGGTTTTCAACTGTATTATTCCTGGTTCTGCAGAAAATGAAAGAGGAAAAGAAGACACCCCCAGAAGTTCTTCCATCTCCAATCATTGTTGAATCCCCAATCAAGGAAACAGAGCCTTGATCCTTTTAGTATCATACTGTCCTGTGATGTTCAACGAATGTCTTACAAGATGGCAACAGCAGATGCTCCTCACTTACAACTCAGAGTGCTGTTACTCCGCCAGGAGTTACTCGGCCAGTGTAAATTCCACCTCCAAGGTCTTCACCCACTGCTTTGTCACTTAGAGGGTATTCAAGCGTGCTTCATAAAAGGAAGCGGGTGTACTCTTCTTGACTACACAGGATTCAAGCGCAACTTTGTGTTTTCAAGTTTGCTTGATTTGTTTCGTAATTCAATGGCCTACTTCCACATTCCAGCTGTTATTTTGCAAAATTTATATCCCAAAAAAGCTTCAGGGCACATTAATAAAAAGATGATTAACTTGCAGCAGTAAGATTCCTCTGAGCAAGACTTCTATGTTCTTGTTCACCATGTGCCACATTGTCTGCTGTGATTTATTTCCCACTGCTTGGAACATGCAAACCTTTGTTACCATCTTTCTTCATAACATTCTGAATGCAGCATTTTTTATATTTATGTCCCCTTTATACTTTGATCTTTTAGCACCGTTTGGAATGGATTCCTCTTTGCAGATCTAAGAAAGAGCAATTCACATCTACTTCCTCAAAAGCGTACACCCTTCGCCTTCCTAAGGTCTCCAAAGAGCAGGGTCTGCCCTCAGGATACCACAGCTGATCAGAACCAGTCTTGCTGGTGTTGCGTAGGCCTGTCATACGTGCATAAGGAAGAGTCAGGTAGGAGCTGAACTAGAGATACTACCATGCTTTTCTGCATATACAAGACTTGCATCCTATGTAACATGGACTTAGAAGCAGAGAATCTCAAACCATCCAGAAAAAAACCCCAACTACCCCAAAGCCTCTCATCTCTCTGCATTCAGGTGCAGAGCATCTACAATCCCCACTGGGCCTGAGTCTGGTTGTGGTTATTCTTGTATTGGTGTTTGAATCCATACCTTCCCATTACCACAGAGATAAACACAAATCAAGAAAAACACACAGAGAAAGCAGTGTCAATACAGAAGGAAAACTTGACAGTAATTGCCCACTCTTCCCCAGTTTCCCTTCTTCATCACTAACTTTTGAAATCCCAATACCTTCATCTGTGCTAACACAATAGCTCAAATGACTGTGTCCCCACAGGCCTCCTCCCAACTGTGACAGTGTCTCCATGAACACTCCTAGCCTAGTTGATCACTTAAAGGCTACTGTCATTAGCGTGGTGAGTGGAGGACATTGTCAGCTAACTTATTCTCTATCATCTTCCTTTATTTACCTGTTGTACCTGGAGCATGTTGAGGAAAGGGAGAGGGAGGAAAGGCTTACACTCTTGGGGTTCACTGTCATAAAAATAGATGGGTACAAAGAACCTCGTGTTCAGCTGACCATGGCCAGGGGAAGAACTTAGTCTGAGCAAGCCAGGTAACACTGCTGTTGCCTTTGGCTGTCAAATGCTTTGATGTCTGTGGTAATCTTATGAACAATCACTGAAACAGCCAAGGGCAAGTGTTGAAAGGGTAGGGGAAACTGAGAGGAAAAATATCAGCATGTAAATGAAAGGTCATTTAATGTGAGACTTCCCTGCTTTGATGTGTGCCTGCCCTCCAGCAAGCTTGAGCCTCATGACCTTTTTGGAAAAGCTGTGACAGACGGGGTTACCATCTTGGCTGATTATAACTGAGAAGTCCCAGAGATGGAGATTGGAATAACTATAAAGTACTAGGCTATTGAATGTCCTTCACACTCCATCGATAGTGCAACTATTTCTTGATTTTGTTCTTAATTATCTACCATTAGCAAATACTTTTGGAGACAACTCCAGTGGGACAGAAGTCTGAACATCAATTGTTCTGGTTGCTTCTTATTTCCATGGGTGCACAGACATGACACACTGTGTGTCTGTTCACTTGTAGAATAAGAAGATAGAAGAAGCCTCCTCTTTTCATCATTCATCTCTGTGGAGCTCTGAGAAGCTAACATCTTCATAACAATCAAAGTGACTTAGCAGCTATAGGGATTACTAGAATTTGTTCATTAATACACATTAGGGGTGCAGAAGAGAAGAGTCTTGTATGAATTTTAAAACTATTATATGATTGAATTTGGATCCAGTAGCATTTATGTAATAGAAGTTCCTTTGTTCCATTTGTCTCCTACACCACTACTTAAGCTACACTACTTATTAGTTAGATATTATTTTGTTGCAGTTATTCCAAACATAAAAATACTTTTCCACTTCTGCCAATTAGTTCTAAATTAATTAGCATATCTGGTTACTGCCATCAAGTTATTATACATCAAAGTTGAAAGACAGTCCCACAAGGCAGTGTCTATTTTCTGCAACAACCTAACACTGGACTGCGACTCTAGTCATTTTAAGGCATTACAGAATGCCATTAGAAACTCTTATTTTACAAGAAATCTATTGCTACAGAAGGTCTTCTGGGTGCCCATTTGTCTTCTATTGCTTAAAAAAGGTAATTTTTTCTAGTCACAGTACCAGGGTTCCATTTTCCAGGTGGAGGAAATGACTTCTGCCACTTGAATAACATGAAAAGCTCTATTATCTAATAGTAATACAAGACATACAACACATACCTGAGACATTCAAAACTCTTTCAGGAAGTCTCACAATTGCAAATATGCACTTCGTAAATTTACTTCAACTGTAAAACTAATAATAATATGTTAATGTCTAGCTATATAAATATTTCCTTTATAGTTCTTTCTTTTCAGTTACTAATGGCCATCTGAAACTTATCTTTGATGCTGAAATTTTATGGCACAGCTTGAAACAGGCTATTTTTGCTAAATGTTTGAAGAAAGAGAGTCCAATTTCTCTGAGTTTGGGGGAGGAGCATCTTTCATGTTGCATCTTAAAAAAAAAAAAAGTGAAACAACTGGGTCAAGAAAGTTGTACAGAAATAGCCCTTAGTGAAAAGAACCTTCCACTGTCCTCTTGAGAAGACTTTAAAAAAAAAAAAAAAAAAAAAAAAAAAAGTTTTAAGTTGGGTAATTTTTCAAATTTTTCTTTATGGGTCTCATGAGACCCAAACTAAAGAAAATCTTTTGATATCATCTCAAGTTCTTGATGAAAATTTCACGTGCTGCACTATGCCCAGGAAGCATTCAGCAGTGTAAAATGTCTGCTCTTTGACAGGAAAACTTCGTAATCATTGTAAGCTCTCCTGCTAAAAGACTTTCTTGGCACACAAAACTACCCTCATTAAGATATCTTTATAACTTCTGGGAAACTAAAGAAAATATAGCTTGTTCTTCCTCATTGATAACAGAAGGGAATGAACATAGAAACAAGCTCCATTTCTGCATCACTCTTGTGATGGTGTGTTTTCCCCAGAGGATCTCCCACAGCATCTCACTTGCCTCAGAGTATCCACAACGTGGATGCTGACATTTGATTTACTCACCTAAACTCCCTCTGTAGATAGCAGGTAGATCGGCTCCTCTGAAGCCTGATGTGACCTGTTTAAAATACCTCTGTTGGAAGGGGAAGACCCATCCCTGACATTGGGCTGTTTCTCTCTGTTGAGTTTCGGACAGCTGAAGGTCCGCCATTGATTTCAGCTGGTAACACTGAAAATGAGGATGCCAATGTCTGTACAAAGGAATCCCACCCAATGCTTTCTCCAGCTACAGGGATCTCAGGGTTTATGGGGTTAACTTCTCTGCAGTTGTGTTAAACTGTTCCCTTGTTCCTATTGTGTAGGACACACAATAAAAAAGACTCAATGTAAGGAACAAACAAATAGCTCTGCCTGCACTGTAATAAACACTGGAGAGAGTCGGAAAAGGGTGTAGCTTTGTGAAGCAGCTCACATCACGCTTTTCACATTCAGCTTGATTAAATGTAAATATTTCAAGTAGAGAAAGAAAAAAGGGCACAGAAGAGAAGGTACTATTTCCCCTCTTGTAATGTGGTACTGTATTCCTGAGTTTGATTGATTGGGTCAAATTTTCAAGAAGGGAAAGCATCAACTGTAAACAATGAGGAGTATGCATGCTCAGCATGTCTGAAATCTAGGCCAAAATACCAGTTTCATAAAGATGCTTGAGTATTCAGAAATGCAAGCAAGTGCCTTGCTGTCACACACACCTGTACTGTAGCACCGAAAAGACTGTTACACTGATCCTAGATGACATCAAAGAAAATCTGTACTAGAGGTGGAAACATCTAAATCTAACATTTTAACTGCAAGATCATCTTCCCTTTAGTAAACACCACAATTATTCAGCTAAACAAATAACCCTTAATAAACAACCAAAAAGGAGACAAATATGCACAAATATTGTGCATTGCCATTTTCTGATTTACAGTGAACTAAAAATGTGAGCTAAGGAAGGAAAGCGCCTTGAAATTTTTTGACAAAAATCTCACAAATGGGGTTTAGGCTTTGAAAACTGTAACTGTAGAGATGGTCCCTTTTACTAATTTCCCTCAAGAGACTTTAAAGATTAAGAAGATTGAGGGATATACAAGAAGAAAAAGGTCAAGATAGACTAATTAAGTTTTGGCCCATCTCTAGGGGAATTTCAACTGCCCTGATGTAAGATAAGTACAGAAGAGCCCAGCCCATGACCCATACGTTCTGCTTTGTCTCCCAACTCCCCGGCTAGTCTACATATATAAAGCCCAGAGGAAATAATTACCAAAGAAGGATGCCAACATTGTGCTTTTATGACTCCATCAGATGCTGAATGCAGTCCACAAAAACAGCCTTTCGGAAAATGGAAGATGCGTGAGGAACAAGAGCTTTGAATCAGGTCGCAGTGACCCACCAGCCTATTTTGGTTGTTGCCCATCCTATTGTATTAAACAAGATCACATAATTAAGGAGAACGTAAACACTTCAGCTGCCAAAAAAATTAAATAAAGAGCAATACATTCACTATTGCAATTTTGAATTGCACATATATGTTTCTTTATGTGTGTATAAAGTAGATGATAGCTATGTTTTCTGCTTGTCTTTCCTTATTTATACTATTTATAGTATATTTATACTAGCATGCCTCTCCCAGTGACAAAAGGGAGGGGGGCAGAAAGGAAAAAATTAATAAACATATATGACATTTCCCCTTTTTCTTTTCAGTAAAAAGAAAATAATATTAAATTTCCCATAAAAATATATGTTTAAGAATATTTCCATGTCCGTTTTGGATGGAATGTTTTGAATCGGCTCTAATCATAATGTGTAAGTATAGCATAAGGATCTAATTTCACAATGACAGGTTATAATAGACATATACAAGTACCTAAGATTGAAAGAAACATTTTATTATAGTTGAAGAAAGCATGGTAGGAAAGCATAACCACCTTTTGAATTCTTAATCATTCAGTCTTAGCAGTCCATTAATCTATTTAATAGTAACCCATACTGTTTTTTTTAACAGAACATAAATTCCTAACAAAAACTACACAGTCTATAATGATATTTTAGTAAAAATATCAGTACAGTAAACAAACATGAAAGGTTGAGTTTTTTAAGACCTCCTCGTGTGCTTTGGAAGATCCTCTTGCCCCCATGACAGGTTGTTAGTTGTGGGACAAGCCCAACTGAACTGTTAGCCAGTTTCCTTTGCACAGCTATTTTAGATTACACCTTCATCTTGGAATAAAGTCTATCACTTCAAAGACTAAGTCTGTCTGAAGTAGCTTCTTCTATGAAATTATAACAACTCACGCTCTAAGAATAGAGACATCTTTGGCAGACTTGGATGGATGGATGCACAAACACATGTACACAATCACATGCAACAGCAAGTAAGACGATGTCTTGACCTACATCTCCCTGGTTAAACCGCCTTTTAACAGAGCCATTTACTACCTCTCTTACAATCAGAAATTCAATATGGTAAGAAGAGAAGGGAGATAAAGTGAGCTCTGAAATATGACTGCCTTGCTCTGGAGGGCTGATCAACATACACTGGAAAGTAGAAGAGTACATTCACTTAGACTTGACATTTCATCTGAGAGTTTATTATGACTGTGTCTAGTTCAAGGGACACCATTTATTTATCCTCAATTTTCAGCCCCAGGGTTTGATGTCAAAGGAAGAAGTGGCCTCAGAAAGAATAGGGGATTACCAACCAGTGACCCAGTCATAAACAGCAGCCCTTTTATAGAAGAATATTTTGCACTCCATTTTGACACAGCGGGTGGGAATAAAATGAAATTTTTACATGGCATTAAACAGAAATATAGCCCCATAAAAATTTAGGTTTGGAGAGAGGTGGCATGAAATAGGCTCTTGTAATTTCCAAATTATTCGTTCTTGTCCATGCAAGGTTATTGTAGTGCAAACACTGCATTTCATTTGAAAATTTATGTAGTCCTGCCTGATTCAATAGGAAGAGTTTCCAAGAAAATTAAATGTCAGAGAAGTGCGGCTTATTGGTTTTACTCAATGTAAATTCACTTTTTATGCAGCTCTGAATAATAATGCCCTGCTCTTTGTCAACGTGATGTCAACATCTTCAGGCTTTGGAGAGGGGGGCTGAAGGCAAGAGAAGGAGAGATAGGGGTACATCCAGTGCTAACCTGACGCTGTCTGAGATTTAGCTCCACATGACAGGTCTGTAGCTTTAGAGAGGATTTAGCACGCTGATTGCTGTGTGTCTTATTTTCTTCCCTTTTGCTTTGTGCAGCCAGCAAGACTGCTATTGGCTAAACAGCTCATCCTCCCTCCTTCAAAAGGTTCAAACACTGGCATATATAGAGGTGCAAGTAAGCCAGAAGGAAATGCACATGAAAGAATATGGGAAATCTCAAACAGCAGCATCTGAAAACACATCATGCTGTCAAGTAAGATTACGCTCAGGTGCACAATTTATTCTAATAGGTTAGCAAAAACTCTCATTTACTGCCCAGAAATGTGAAGTGGCAAAACCCACTGACCCTGACGGAAGCTTTGCTTCAGCACAGACCCCGGGCACCTGGCTCAGGATTTGTAAAGCACTGCAAGCAAAGGCCACTGTTTCAATAAAATTGCTTTTTTTTTTTTCCCCTAACAGAGTTAAGAAACAGCATAAGCAGGAAAAGAATAAGAATTCCTGAGACTGCACGTTTGATAGGTGGATTTAATAAAGAAACTTCTGCCTGAATAATTCACCTCAACTAAAATGCGATAAGGATAGTTTCAGGTGTGTCTTTTCCTACATTGCAGCTAAGATGGGCTAAACCGCGCTCTGAGCTGCCGAGTGCAAACCCAGAGTCATTCCAGTGACTCTGTCACAGCACGATGCAATTGGATATGAAAATGAACTGATGAAGGAAAAAGGGAAGAATGGCCTTTTGTAAAGCACCAAATAGCACAGAGGGGGATCAGGGTGGGGGAGTGGGGGCTGGATTATTCCAGCAGGATTTCTGCAGGTACAAACTTCAGTGAGACTCACCTCTTGTACTGAAATCTAATGGAACCTAACTCCTATTTGTGCATCTGAAAACCATCTCTTTATCTTTCTGTCCCTCTGTTTTCCTACTAAAGAAAAGTCTTTCAGGGGAACAGAGACTGTCTTCTCCATGCCCTGCTTGATCGCACCATGGCTTTGCTTCTGTAGGCTGTAAAAAGTTGGGGAAAATGTGTTGCCTCTTCTGGGTGCAATTCACTTCTGAGCCATGAGTTCAGCCCTGCAAGGATGGAAGAAAGGCAATGCCCAGCCATGAGTCTATCGTATGACATGGTTCCCCCCTCATACCCGTATCAGCTCATGCAACTGAGCAATGAAGCTGCCCAGGGATGCCATGAGGGATCCTTTTCAAATAAAACCGGAGCTTCTCTCTTGCTTCAGGAGCCCCTGCTCCCATGTGCTAAGATTGCCACAACAGTTACAGAAGACAGGACTCAATAAGAAGCAATGAGAGCCCTTCTGGTGCATCTACCCCTTCAGTGCAAAAGTCTGCACTGGCTACAGGCTGTACTCGTTGTGTCAATCCAAATAATAAACTCACTTACTTTGGGATTTTGTCTACTATCTAGCCTCACACAGTGTAAGAGCAGGGACTGACCACACACATTCAGTGAGGCAAGGTCACATCAAGAAGGAACCTGCTGTTTGTTGCATCCCTGCCTCGCCACTGATGGCACTGGACAGCCCAACGAGAATGAGGGAAAGGCTTGGAGAACCACCATGGTCGTGCCTAGGGCAGCCAAAAGCTGGCCTGGGGAACTAGATTCTCTCTCTGCCTTAGTGCCTAATGCCAAGGAAGTCACAAAAACCAGACTCTGCGCAGGCGGCTATTAATTGCATCTTCCTTGTTTGCTTAGAGCAGAGCACAAAACACCTGCGCTCTGATCTGTGGGAGCGTGGAGCAATTCCAACTGTGATGGACTCAGCAAAAGCCTACTCCAGAACAAAGAAAGGGCGATCAAATGCTATTTCTGGAAAACTGGGGCACAAACCACTCATGTTTGGGATCTAAATTAAATGTCCCTTCTTGACATTATGCTTCTGTGCCTCATTTTCCCTGGTGTACAATGTCATTTCACCTTATCGGTACATTGTGAAGATAAATTCATTAAGTGTTTGTAAAGTACTCAGAAGCCGTAATAATGAGAGCCGCAGAAGTGCTCCCCAGGAAATTAATAACTCTGGCTTCAAAGCTGGATCTGAATGATGTACAGTTAATGGAGGAAGGGGTGACATAATGAACTACTAAGATAAAATAAAATATTGATTCATCTGAGCAGTGTTGACCAAAATCTCTCCTTATTCAAGAGAGCTTTGCTTTGCACCCTTAACAGGCTTTTAAGTGTTAACTTACACAGCTTAAAAAACCAAACCAAAACACCAACAAAATGAGGAAAAAAAAAAAAATCCCAACTCAGAAATTGTATCACACAGCCCTACTGACCAAAACACAGTCTAATCTGGCAGATTTCCACTAAAAGGCAAAAATTTCTAACCTTGACTCCCACTATAGAAATCCCTCCCTTTTTGTCCCAAATCCTCCTCTCTCCCTGACAAATTTCAATTTCCAGATCTGTGATATGGAAGTCCCACAAAATAATAGAAGGTACTATAAATTAATGAAATGTAATTTTCCCTCCCACTCCCCCATATTTTTATTTTTCTTCCTCAGAGACTGAACTATTTTTACTGAAATGAAAAAAACTACAGCCTGAAACTGGAACAGAAAATTTCTAGATTGGAAAATTTCACTTTGAATGGTAACAAAACAGTTTTACTGAGTGAGGCATCAGGCAACCTTTACCAGACTCAAGGACGACAGAGTTCTTGTCAGTACTGTTCCGCGGTCAGGAAGACTCTGACCCACCAAATCACATCAGGAACTCGAATCTTTTCAAGGAAGCAATCAAACCATCAAGAAGGGCAAGTCCTGTAGATAAATGCGTCTGATTCTTCACATACTTCCCTCCAAATTATGCACGCAAAACTTCTGTTTTTTGCTGGACCATATACTCAGAGGTGTGTTATGATTCACAGAATTTATCACTGCAGAGTTCTTCAATTTCATTCATATTGAAAGATATGAATGCAAATCTTTAACGGAAAAATATTTCAAGAAATTAACTAAAACAGACTCAACATATAGAATACTTTTGCGACAAATGCATTAATTGTATGCAAACTGAATTAAGTCTTTTATTAGCATGTAATTGGGGGAATATTAATACATTATTTTAATTTGAAAAAAATCATAAGTTAGAAGCTTTGAAACAGAAAGCTGCAGAATGGCAGCTTTAACAGTAAGATGTCATTGTAAAAATGAATGTATATAATGAACTCAGAAAAACAGAAATATAAGTGTCTGATCCTTTCCTTGTTTCCTGTACATCTGCATTGGAGTTCGCCTATTGTTATTCAACTAGCTAATCATCATCTTTTGTGTGGTGTGATCGTGTTTTTACTCAGAGAGGCTAATCTGTGAAGACATCTGTTATTTGGTAGATAATAGGCCATTTCAAGTCTCAAAGCCCTGCAAGGCGTTTCTGAAGAAGAAGTAGATACATCTGTCCTCACCAGGTAGGACTACAACTGAGCATGCTGTAACACAGCAGAACAAAACTCTTTCACTTGCTATTCACCAAAATGCTACGTGAACATGGAACGATGCAAACAAAGAGCAATTCTGGTGTTGTTAGGGCTGGGAGGGAGACTATACAAATCATGTAACGTTTTCTTGAGAAAATAGAACATCTCGCATCAAAGAACAGTGGGATTTGTCATAGCGATCACAACCCACTGGATCTATAAACAAGGCACAGTCACAAAAAGCAGTGGTCCACTAAATCTGATGTTCTGTTGTTGGTAAAGGTCACTATTAGACATTTTGAAGGCAATGCAAATGCTTGATTGTTCACTTGGAATGAAAATCTTGTGCTGTTGCTCCCTAATAACTTACCCATCTGAACCAGTTCACTCTGCGTTCCGCTGAAAATATACTACCTCTGCATTAGCCATGAATCAGCTGCAGCTCTGAATAATTCTCATCATGAATTTGGGAAGCAACAGGACATATCTTTATCTTCAGGCTAAGTCACCTAGCATACCGTAGCCACATTTTGCAAGCTTCCATTCCTTACATCTTCATCACTCTATCAGTCTTTCCCATTGTGCTGTGAATGCAGACGAGACCCATATATTCAGATTTATCTTACCTAGGGTTTGTGACACTTTGACTGACAAATGCAAATAGTATTATTTATGTCAGTAGGAGAACAATGTGGATATGTAAACTTACAATATGTACAGGTTCTCTGTATTTAGACTTTGGAATGGCACTAGCCACAAACTGCAAATTCAAGGAGTTCATGTAATTTCTTACTCCAGTTTCACCTACTTGTGCATTTTGGAGAATCATTGCCTAAACAGGAGTTAAAGTTTTTTGGCTTGGTTTTTTGCTGCCTCAGCTCACAGGCCTAGAATACTGCAGAGATAGCAGAGTTGATGCAGTGTTGGCCCATTCTCTGATTAGTCAATTGTAGAAATGCAAAACTGAAGAGTGACATATGATGTTGACACTTTCTGCTGGTGTGTATGACAGTGTTGTTCAACGAGATCAGCTAGACATGTTTATGACCTCATTTTTTTTTCTTTTTTTTTTTTTTGAGGTTTCAGATATTTGCCCATTCTTCTTGGGTAAGAAAACAGCCTTTCAACTCTTTTCTTGGAAAAATAAGGCTCCACTCTGTAGTATAGTGGTTAAGCTAGTTATCCACAACCTAAGTACTCTAACCATCACTCTACTGAGTACTTTAACACAAGACTTCCCTCACTGCCCTGCTAGAGCTATTTTTCCATTTTGTATAAATAATTAAAATATAAAAACAGCAAAGGCTTGAACCTGAGTCTCCCGCGTGTAATGTGAGTGCCCTGTCTACTAGGTGACAGGGTCAGTTTCTTTGGCTATGAACATTGAACTATTTATTTGAGGCAGATCAGCTACAGCAGGACACATTGAGAGCCACAGACTGATTCTGTAGCCTGCTAGCTTATAATTTAGGTGAAAACAGTAAAGTGACACAAATATCTTTAAAACTCAGATAGTTATTTCCTCGCTCTATTTCTTGACTGAGACACACTTATATATAAACACCAGTGGCCTGAGATCTCTGGACAGTGTTAAACCAAGTGATTTCTTGTTAAAAATGTGTGCACATTTTGTCAGAGATATTAACCAGAGAAACTGTTGCTCCTAGATACCATCTACATATAAAGAAGCATCTCCCCAAGGAACCAAGAGCTTGCAATCCCAGGCAAGACAGATACACTCTAAACATCTGCATTACATCTACACAGTCTTTTGCAGATAAGGACAAACATATTTTGCTGAAGATGTGAGTTGGTGGAAGGCAAAAGCCACACAGTGTGGTGCTGTACTCCAGGGAATAAATCCAACCTCTTGCAGAGCTTATTGGATCAAGCATAGCTAAGACAGCTACAGGGCTTCCCATTCAAGGCTGTGTTTTAGGGCAAGTCAGGAGCAAAGTGAATTCAGAATGGCCTGCAAAATACCATCAAAGGACAATTAATAGGCAGGAAACCCTACTCCCAGGAAGAGATTTCTCTGTAAAATATGAAGTAATAGCTCTGTGAGGAAAACAGACAGATCCTGGAAGAAATGCGTGATACGTTTATGGCATAAAATGCTCTATAGAGGAAGAAGGAAACATTAGAAATGAACTAATAACAAACAAGATCAACAGTAACAGTATACAATACAGCACATCACACACAAGTTTTCAAGCAATGCTGCAACTATGGTTTATAGAGCTTTGACCTCATCAGTGGCTATTCCTCTCTACCAGTGCAGGACCCATGCACATTAATTCTTGCTTTGCAAGATTCTATGGTATCTGGAGGAACTATTATTCAGCTTAACAGCAAACTTGAGGCAAGGCTCATCTCCCCTTTTTTTAGCCATATAAAAATTAGGAATCTCATGTAAGCTATTTGCATAAGCTCCTTTTTAATCAATGCAAAAAAGACAAGGTGTCCTGGGATAACTGATCTTGCCTTAACAAAGTTGGGTTGAATCCCTATGTTAAAATAGGATGGCTCACTACCTGTGGGTGCCCGTCTCCCCTCACTGATGACATGGAAAGCCTAGGCTCTTTGCTCCGAGTGAACTGAACTTTTTTAGAGAACAAAGACTTAGGGAAATAGATTTCAGCCTATCTGGTTAGTCCAAAATCAGATCTGGGGACTTGACCAGGGTCAGAAATCAAACCAAGTCTTTCAGATTCTCTGACTAGTGCCTGAGCTTAAAACCCATTTCTTTTCCAAGTGGATGCTGTAGTGGAACATATGAGATTCCTCCCAACAATATGTCTAGAGCAACTGCATGTAAAATATGCTACTCAGTCCATGACACAGTATTGCTGAATAGATGCTAGCACTGAAGTAACTTCAGACATAAAAGCTGATCGAAGAGCTGGTGAAATCATCTACAAGGAACAATTTTAATAGACAGTAGATAAATACTGTATAGACATATGAAGTATAAAGATGGTAGAAATAGGAAGAAGCAAGACAAATTAAGAAAGACAAAAGATAGAAATAATATAATGAAGGATTTCACGGTACCCAGACACATTCTGTTATAGAACAGTCTTCCAAGACAAGTGAGGTGAGTAGAGCCAGCATGGTATAAAATAGACAGGCAACACACTTGGAGATATATTGCCAGACAATAATTTCACAGGTATTTGGTGTTTGAATAGCCCATGTCTCTCTCTAGCTTCCATGCTTCTATTTTATCATAACCAGTTCAGTGCTGTACTTGCTTTTCAGTCCACAGGACATATTAAAATGAAATCTGGAGACACTGCTTGAAATTGCAAACAATGATCAATTAGCATTTCTCACCGTACAATTTATTACCTTTCTTTTTCATGGTCTTTGTCATGTCCTTAAGTGCCACGCTGATTTACTACACTGTTATACTTAATTATCTCTAGTGCTTTATTTCAGAAGTGATACTATTCTTAGCTGTTTCTTTCTTGGTAGCATTGCATTCAGAGGGATCATCCCATCATCCATTTCAAAGCTGTAGCAGCAAGTCCAAATATGTAGTTTAGAAACAAGGGATACATTTCAAGTATCTGGGGAACAAGATACTGCTGTAAATTAGAGAAAGCAAAGTCCAAGATTAGTTTACATCAACAGGTCTTAAAAAAAAGTAAAAAAGCTAGCAAGCTGCCAGCTCCTCTCTGGAAGGCACTAAGATTATTCTGAGAGTGAGACAAGACAACATTGAGATACCTGAGAAATCAATTTTTGTTCAGAGTCTTTAACAGAACCATCACACCCTGCAAGGATGCTTTCACCTGTCTCACCCAGGAGCACAGGAACGTGCTGGCTGGCACAGGTGAAGACATGGTGTGAGCCAGCTGTGAAGACGTTCGGGTTGGAAATCAGAAGACAGTCACAAAGCAGCAGATTTCAGACTGCAGTAAGGGAATAAAAACCCCTCAATTTTTAAAATGGAAAGGCTGATTGATAGACCAGCTGAGACAGAATGGGACTGGATTCCAGGTCTGTGTTTCTCTGTTCATGGAAAGGCTGTTTTATTAAGGCTAAGCCAAATAAGAATTACAACAACAATGACCTGTGATTTTGTTACTTGTGCTCCTACATAATAGCACTTCACAGTGCATGTGAAATGTAAGGAGAAAACTACATGAATTAAAAGTGGAAAGGAAAGATACCTGAAAAAGCTGTATCTAAAGAACAGACTCAAGTACCTAACTCCTACTAAGAAAAGCAATTTGTATGTTCAATGAGACAGAGATTTCTGCAATCCAAACCCACTGTTGACAATAGGATGCAGGCTCCTGTGATGTTTACTCTTAAAAATCCTGCTCATAACTGAACTAAAAGTCTCTAGTCCAGGGATAATGTTTGAATAGCCTCCCCAGCAGATATGTTGTTCATGCTTAAAAAGGCAAGATTTGCCAGAAAACATTTCTACAAGACATAATGAGAAAGACCTGTTGTAACTTGGATGCAGGGTACATGCTGACTACTGAACAATAGTTGCTTGTTTACCACTGGACATTGCATAAGGAAAGGTAACCAAGGTAATGGGGTATGTGTTTATGCAGGAGAGAAAACATTAGGTAGCTAACAACAAAACCACTTGGAAAGAAAATGTGGGTTTGTCTCCTTTGAGAATTCATGGCAAATACAAAGCCATTTCTTAAATTATTCCTCATTTCCACATTCTTTATTTTTTGTGCCAATTGCTGCTCCTATCTCTAACAGGAAAGTGTCAGTGTCAAAAATGAGAGACATGGTATAACTGCAAATAAAAGTTAATTACTGTGGAAATTCAACTCCAGCACTTTAATTAAAGCCTGACAAATGTATCATGGACCCCAGGCACCAGCATGGAGTACACCCATTAGAGAGATTACTCCTCTTTCTATGGCCTCCCATGCTAACACAAAGGAAATATCAATCATGCCAGAAAATGGCTTTTCCAAATCAAAGATGCTGGGAATTATTCTATTACCTTTCTCATACAGAATTTTCAGAGTTGCTAAGAGGGATTTTTATGCGAGAAAGCAGCACGTTAGTGTAAATTTTTGCTTAATTACTAGGTTAATGTTAAATTGCAGCTTTTCTTTTAGGAAAAATGGCAGCTGGCAAGCCCCTTCTACAAACCTATGTATCCTCCGAAACTTTATGATATGTAAATAGGTATGCAGGAGACAAACAGCTTCAAAATGACATGCGATGAAAAGAAGCGGAGGACAGAGATGCTTGAAGCAATCTTCTCAGGGAAAACTACTAGATAGAGTCCATCTAGAATTCTTCAGCAAGCCCACAGATGTTATTGCTGCCCTCCCAAACCAACCTGCTATGAAGAAATATTTCCACTGGAGTCCCCATTAAGAGCAGTCTGGGATGAGCCAGTCTCTACCTCAACAGAGACAGTAGCCCTTTCTCTTTTGGGCTCTAACCTTCCAGCCAATTGATGCCAGGGCAGTGCTAAGAGGCAGAGAGCTGGGTTGGTTATTTTGGTGGGGTTTTTTTGTTTGGTTGGTTGGTTTTGGTTTTGTTGGGGGTTTTTTTGTTGGGTTTTTTTTTAATATACTGTATTGCCTCAACTGCAATTATTTCATTGTCTGCCTGGCACTCAGAAGTAATGACCAATCCTGACACGGTAATACAGTAAGAAAGCTGGACATTTTTGCTTTTATTTGCTTAATATTTAAGGCTTGGTTTTGCAGGTGATCAAGAAGTAAAAGGAAAATATGCTCAGATCTTGACAGTTGTTTTGTTACTCCTTTTGCTGCTAAGGTATTTAAATAAAGAACTCTTTCACAGCTGAGGTTCTCCCCTTCTTTGATCCTGAAGCAATAATCCTATATTTATGAGATTATTTTCGTTGCCATGGAAATTAACGATGTAAAAAATTTCAACATTATCATTTCCATATAAGCAGGCAAGATGCAGTTATCTTGAAAGACAAACAGTTTCCTGACACTTCTCCCTACCCCCACCATCCTCCGCACATGGCATGGAATAGCACAAGAACCAGAAGTCCCCTGTACAGCACACCACAGCCTTGCACATGGCCAAGATTCCCCACACAGGTCAGACTTGCTCTACTGGTTTAATGTTATGGGACTATTTTTGGGACTGTGTGGAAAGATACATCCCCATTCCAATGCCCCAGTAGACTTCACTTGTTGCACCATCAACTTGGAAAAAAACCCTAGAGACAGCAGTTTGTGGCAGTTTGGAATTACCAGATCCTACCCTATGAGGTAGTAGTCTAAAATCACCAACTCCTCTCCCAAAAAATTCGACTTGAGATCATGGCAAGCGCTTTGAGGTACAGCCTTTTTTTTTTTTTTTTTCCCTTTGCATATGCACCATGATCTGTGAAGTGGGACTTCAGTGTTTCAGCAATGCAACCGCCACGCTCATCCTACGGTGAGAAACTACTTACCAATGGTGACTGGCAGACATCTCCATCTTTAGTAAATCTGCAACCCATTCAGGAACAAAAACACCCCCAAAGCATCCTGCTCTTATGTTTTGCATATGCTGGTGGCGGATAAGTTACACCACCCACAGGAAATTTTAAGTTGTTCCTCACTAAAGCATTGCTCTACACACCGTATTTTGTCTGTAAATTTACTCTTGGCTCTGAGAGTTGTTATCCAGAGAAAGGATACAAAGCCAGGATTCAGGAAATTGTGCTTTCATGCAGTCTTTGAATCTTAAAAAATATACAGCTAGATCCCAGGCATATCTAATGAGTCTGACTTACACTTTTACAGGAATCCACAAAAGTATTGGCACAAAGCTCCCAAAAATGCAAAAGCAAACCCCAAAAGCACTCAGATCAAGCCCCTGTTCTGATAAGTTCACTCTTTCAAAGTCGTCCAGTGCTTGGTGCCAGGGCTGAAACTGAATTCCTTCTCTCACTCCCTTTGCACTACATCCTAATGCATCCCCCTCCCAGGCTAAGCACGGTGTGAGTAAAAGTAACCATCACACAGCAATACTGTCTATGACTTTTTATTTATATGCCTGTTTTAATAATGGGATATTCCTAAAGGACATGTACAAAAAGCATGGGATTTCAAAATCCATATGATATAAGGTACAAGAAACAACAACAGTTTCTTTACTCTCCTTCGCTATTCTCTCAGGTCTGACCTAGAGAGACCAAAAGAAGTAAAACTCCACATCTTCTCAGTCCTTAGATGCAGTTATGAGACAGACAACATTTCAAGCCAACTGTGATGATGATTACTATGATGTGGACATCTGTTTGCTGAGACTGGCACATTTATTTCCTTACAAATGAAAGGGCTGAGAGAAATAGCCAGTTTTTAAACATTTTTATGGATTTACTCTGCCAGTAATACTCAAGAAAAACAAAAATGACACTATCTATGTTCTAGTACATTTTATAATATTGGGTGGCACAAAAAAAAAAAATGTTGTTTTAGCTAGAGGAAATTTATCACTTGAAGTAGGAAACAGTTTCTCGACCAAAGTTTCTATGATTTCATAATTTACTGAAAGCAGATGAATTTTGTAGCACATCTCTGAAGGCCAAATGGGGAGCTAACGTTGAGTAATAATCCATGTTAATGTCCCTAGGTATTAATATCACAGTTATCCAGCTTTCTGACCATTGCCCATGAGCACACACAGAAAAGGATACTGATAATTGCAGTTCACAGTACCTGTCACCTTTCTATTGTAGGCATAACTTGTACCTGGCTCTTGGAGATGCTTTAAGTCAATGTACTGGTTTCGAGAGGATGTTTTCAACTGACTGGATACACACACACATTTACTTTCCTCCCTCACAATTTTCTTCTGAAGTTGATGTAAAATGGTCATCACAGACCATCTACAGCAGCTGCAGCAAGATGACTTCAGGCACCAAAGCCTGTCTGTTTCTGGAACTAAAGGCATATTGCAATTCACTAGCAACAACAGCAAACTCATGTGCTCCCTGTACAATCATCACCGGAATTAACTCTGCTGAGTTTTAAAGTGATGCTGCAGATCTCTCTGCTCATATGGTCAGATGCAGATGTTGTGAAAAACTCTATGGTACTGCTGTATAACCTAGGTTTCCTTCTTTGTTGGCCATGTGCTGATCTGCTCACCACACAATAGAAAAGTTACCATCTCTCCCTCTTTCCTAAGTAAAAGCTGTTTGGAAAACAGAAGCTCCATGCACCTAGGGGTTGCCAAGCCAGAGCCCTTCCTGAGCGCTGAATTCACAGGACATGAAGAATTATTTGAAGTGGCCAAATTGCTTTCCTGAAATGAAAAGATCCCTAATGCTCAGCGAGGACAGATTTGTCTGTGTTTACAAATGTTCCCCCAACCAAGCTGTGATAGCTGAACATGAATGCACTGCAATTCTGACAAGAGATGGAAAGATTAATGTACTGTAAGTCCAGAGGGAAATCCCCCCAGACATTGTTTTTGAAAAGCTTAGAAATCAGCTTCTTTTTGTGGTTGCCGTTATTCCTTAGCAACAAAGCTAGTCTGCTGAACATGGCTCTGCTGTAACACATTCCAGAAATAACTAGCAGGGCTGGCATTGTTTGGACTAACAGAGGAAAAACTAATCGGGTCATTTGTTGTGTGCTAGTGCTCTCCACCTGCTGACCACCTGCGCATCCCTGGGACGATCCAAGAAGTACACACATACATTCACATGTGCGTGTGTGTATATCTAAATATACATATATATATATTTAAAGAGAATTTGTAAGGGAAGGTTTTTCACAACTGTTACGTGGAGGATGGAGATGAGAAAACAAAGGCTTTCTTCTGTCTCTAGCAGAAGGTAGTAAGAGCCCTACTGAAGTCCAAAGGGCCTTTCCCTCCCACCCAAGTGCTCCACGATGGCCAGGAAGAACTGATGTCCTTGTCTTCCAGACAGCACGAGGACAACCCTTCTCCCCAAACTGCAAACTCCACTCCCTGTGAGTGGAGACACTGCATAGAGGAGCTTATGTCACGTTCCCACATTTCTCCATCTTCACAACAGCATGGATGTAGCAGCTCCAAAAGCTAGTATGCTAATGCAGAAGCTCCCTTGTCGCAGCAGGGAGCGTTTGGAGACTTTCATCCTTGCTTTCCAGGGCTTGCCAGAGAGATGAGGTTTCAGACCAGCACATATCACAGACAGTGTCCTATATGTCTGAACTAATTCATCACGTTTTCCTTATGAAGGACTCATCAGATAAAGAAAGAACTCCTCACAATGTAATATTAAGGGCAGGATTTTTTTTCTGTTAAGCAAATTGTCAACATTTTAAGTATTTTTCTGTTCCATGCTGGGTTAAGGAATTTACACTTAAAATTTTCACAAAAAACCCCAAACAAAACCCCAAAACAAAAGGATCTAGGAAAAAAAAAAAATATCTCTATTTGTTGCTTGGTCTGATTCAACCAGGTACTTGAATCTATCTTCTCATGTGAGTCTCTAAATCAAGAGGGAGTTACATAACCTAGAGAGGGACATTGTTCTTCTCATGACCAGAAACTTTCTTGGACTTGAGAAACAGAGGTTAAATGAAACATCTACATTTAAGTAAATCATTGCTTTCCTTTCAATGCAGAAGTGTTTTCTGACAACGCTTGTTGCATTTTAAATGTTCAGGTTGCTCTAATTCATATCTAAGATGTCAAATCCCAAAGCTCTGTGCTAACAGAAGCACTGACTGTGCAAAATTTCACATGCAGAGACAAAAGAACGTTGGTGGCAATTGCTTTGCTATCAACCAAATGGATGCAAACTGTAACACTATACTAACAAAGCGGCATGGACAAGAACTGAGTAAACATGTCTAAAATTCAAACTAACATAGGGCATCACCGAGTCCTACTTCATCAATTCTAGCTAATGGCACCATCCGAGGTTTTTCTCTCAATGCTTCTGAAGCATCTGTGCTGCTGCTAACGTGCTACTGGTACACTGAACGGTACATTGAATTCAAGGTCGAAACAGCGCAGAAAAATTAGCACGTTTAGACCTCCTTCTACTTGATTTTTAAAGGTATGGGATGAATTGTTCCTTCTCATCTTCAGGCCAACAGAAGCGAGTGGAAAGCAGAGAGGAGCGCAGATCACACTTGTGAAAAATTCCATACAGCTGCTACCACCAGCCGGAAGGCTCCCTTTCCACTCTGACACACGCTATGCCTCAAGGTGCAATCTAGCCTACCAGGTATAAAGCCCTTCATTTTTAATTTTACACATTTGCCTCTTGATAAGAGAGTTGTATTTTAGTACCAATGAACCAATGCAGGGCACAGATTAACACACCACTTGTGCACGTTTTGGGTAGGTAAAAATCATTCAGCCTTCCCCAAGGTGCTTCACAACTTGCCTTGGGCATATTCAGTGGGCTGTGATGCATGCCGAGCATCCAAATTGCTATATGCTGTCATATATTCTACATACCTCACAGCACTTCATCGCTGAGACAGCCTCCAGCGTGACGGTGCCTCCAGGGCAGAGGTACACAGCTAAAACACAGGGCAGCGCGCTGGACGCCCACAGACTCAGGCGCACCCTAAATCGTGGCAGCCGTGAACCAGTTAACAAATGAATCACCTTATAAATTAAAAGCTAGCTGTTAAAAATCTCCTCTTTTGACAACCTTCAATTACAAAGACTTGCTCTATTCACACCCAAATTAAATGTAAAAATCTGACTTTCAACTGCTAATTAGCCGCAGAAGATAGAGTTACATTTCTGTTATGGCATATTATACTTTCTGTTAATTGTTATTTACTCCCACTGTTTTGAAACCACCGTTTGATATCTATCACTGTTAAATGCATTTTTGTCAGACTTCAAAAAAAAAAACACCAAAAAAAGAAACCCAAAGAAACGTTAAGGTTCAGCCATCTCTCTGGTAGAAAAGACACTGTAAAAGTAAACTACCAGGTCTTTGTTTGGTCAAAATCAATGTATGTCTGCTGAAGTCAATGGAGCCACATTGATTTTTATACATGCTGGAAATCCCCCCCAATGTTGCTTATACCCATTAAGGACAAATCAGGCAGGCCCCAAAGTGTTTGTAAGTGGCACTAGCAATGATAGGAGGAGATAAAAATGGGTGGTGGGGGGGATGGGTGGAAGAAAAGAAGTTAAACCGCTTGATTTTTATTTAAAAAGGAAAAAAAAACACTAAGAATTTAACCTTTTGGTGACCTTTTCCTTAATTGAAGCTTTGCCAGTTAGTACCAAAAGGAAAAAAATAGCAATGGTAAAAGAACCGTTTATATACTTTCCTGTATCACATGCAGGGTTATTAACATAAGTAGCATTAACATCTCCTAAAACCTTCTTTTCTGTTCTGACGATTTACTGCTTGGCTTGTGTATTTAACTAAGCCAGTGCTCAGCATTCCCCTCCTAGTGAGTCAAAGTCAAAGCTCTGTAAACAGGACTGTTTACTGTCTTAATCTGCGCTATTTTTTATACTTGCACTAATTACAGAAACAAACACACATTATACATCCAGGAAATATAAAGAATGCATTGGATCACTTTCTGTTCTTACTAACGTAGGATTTGTAGGGATTTTAATTTGCTTCAACTGAGTTACAGTTCCACAAGATGAAATTCAGGCTCTTCAATAACTAAAAATTACACAAAAAGGAACGTTTTTCATTCTAATGAAATATGATGGTTTTGCAATGAAAGAATCAGTATTTTGCTTAATTGATCCTTTTCAATAACACCAAATTGCAATATACACTAGCACACCATCTCGGAAGATTTGATACTATCAAATTGCTGAGTACATTAAATGCTAAAAAGCCCCTGAGAGAGGAAAATGACCCTTAATGTTTTATTTTCTTTTTTGTGTCATTGAACTGAAGCAGCACTCCAATTCATCTTCCAAAGCTTACATGTATATCTAGAGGAGCCTGAGGCCAAATTTTGTCCCTTTCAAAGTCTTTGGTATAATTGTCATTGACTTGAGGAGGGTCAGATTTTGGCTTTACATAATTTTGGGGTATAAAATACTATTTCTGTTTCCAATGAAAGCAACAGCAAATCTACTTATGGTAGGCTTGGGCTTTAAATACGAACCAGACCATCAAATGCACATCACAAGAAGGAATACAAGATTATCCCTCCTTTTTCCATTTTACGAGTTTTATCAACTGAGGTCATGAAAATTTGACCTGAAATCTCTTTTGGGTATGGTTTCAATGAAGAAAGGATTATTGCAACCCATCTCTTTCTTTCATAATCTAACGTAACAATCAGAAATCAACAAATATCTTTGCTTTCTGCTTAAATGATGGCTACCAAAATTCCAAGTATATTCATTAAAAATGGAAAGCTAGTGCCTGTCAATTTGGGAAAACAGATCAAGTGCTTAACAGGTTACATTTAACCTGCAATACAAGAACCATGAAGATGTCTAAATTGAACACAAAGGGGATTTAAAAACTAATGGAAATGTAATCAGTGGGGTTTTTATCCTACAGGATTCTGTTATAGTGCTCCAGACTGCTCCCGATATCTCCTGTCTCGAAAGCTCAATCTTCTAAAGCAAAGCTTTGATCTACATGTCCATTGCTAAGTAGTTTCAAGTATTAAAGAATTAATAACCATGCAGTGTATTTCCTGTCACCTAATTTTGCATGCTGTATGGTTCTTCAGAATATCAAACATTATCTGTCAGGCAAATGGCACCATGGTTATTTGGAACATTTAATTTGGTGGTTTTCTAGAAATTCAGTAGTTTTTTCAGTTATGGTCATATAATAAAGAAAACACTGGTATTGTGCAGCTACCACACAGACAGCTTTCTGGTACTGCATGAAAGAAAAGAAGCCCACCCAGTTGTGCTGGCAAGAAAGAAATACGCTGCTTACTACCCAGCCCACGTGGTGGGAATGAGCTGCAAAGTCAATCTTTTGTTCAGCTGCTGTGGGGCATCCTCTGAACTTTCACAGCCTCCACACAATGTGTTTGTCGTTAATCATTTATCAACTATACAACTACAATAATTTCTCCTGTTTCATTCAGATAGTAGCAATAATAAACATTGCTACTCAGAAAGTATTTGTATCTTGTGCTGTCTTTGGCTCTTTTTAGTTAACAGCGTGTGAAATGAAGCAGACAGACATAATTGCTCTTCCCTCCACCCCTGAACAGATCCAGAGTCTCGGTGGTAACATTTCTTCACAACACTGAGGAAGGAAAACGAATTATGGAGTTTAGACGGATCACCAGTCTCCAAAAGACCAGGGTTACTGCAGGAGGAAGGAGGCACTCCTCCCTGGCCAGCAGCTGCCCAGTTGCTGGTGTATGAGAAGGGGATCTCACCACCACCAACCCCCCACCGGCATGAGCACTAAGGGGCTGCTGAAACAACCACTACCACCATCTCCATCAAGGTAGGTTTTGAATATGGAGTCCTCTACACAGCAGTAGAGATAACATGAAGGCTTGAGCTCCAGGGAGTGAGTTACTCTACACAGCTCTATAGTCCCAGGCTATGTCTATTGAGCAAGTGGTGTAGCCTGATAGAAATAGTTTTGTATGACAAACAGCAGTATTAAGGGCCCAGCGACCACACTGTAAATGTTTCAGAGTGACTTACTTGGGACTAACTTTATTTTAGTCTCCCATGGATTGGATAAAAACTAGCATTTGGATACGAGGTGCATCTTCTGGTTTAATTTCACCCAAAAGGAGCCCAGTTCATAAGCACCAGGACTGCTGTGAACCAAAGCATCAGACATGCTGATGACTGGAAGGGTTCACTTCTAAAGCACATTGCTAATCCAAACTAAAATGCTTGTGCAGATGTACCCTTTTGCTGGTTGGCTTGCTTTTTCAGTAAACACCCAGATGCGAGGTGACGACAGAAGCATGGCCAAGAAAGAGGTTTATAGCAGGGTTGGAACTGGTGGTATTTCAGCTTCTACATCAACTGAGGTGAGGTGGCTGAGTTTGTGCAATGACTGACACTTCCAGGTGTACCATGAAAATGGAATTTTTCCCCAAATTTACTCCTTATATAACCCCATAACCATAAATAAACTAAGGTAATTGTACTAACTACTGAGCAGGGAGCTGTAGAGCCTGCCGAGCAGCTGACACAGCATGCTGTGATTGCTGCCACTGGATAAGGAATAGCTGCAACTGTTCTCTCCTCTATTTTTCAGTCATAGCCAAGGGACTTATATGGTGCTCACAATGTATGCTACTATTGGAAAAAAAAAAAAAATTCCTGTCATGTTCAAAGGACGCAAAGCAGAATACATAAGAATAAATAATGGAAAGAGCTATTTTAACAAAGTCTTTGAATTTCTTATGCTAAAGCAATATACCCTAGCCTCCAGCTCTTGGAATCCTTGCTAAGCCATTAACACAAGAACAAGACGACTGGGCCTCAGGATAAATATGCAATTAAATATAAACCCTCAAAAACAATTTTGTGGAGGACGCTAGGAGGAACAGTTAATAGCACAGCAGTGCCACACGGATGATGTAAATAACCTGGCAATTTAACTGCTTGATTATAACTTGCTGCGGCATGACTCTACTGCAAAGGGGCCTGGATTTTCTCCTGCCAGCCACTCTGTGTAATAGTTATCTTTGACCTCTACATATCAAAATGCTTGCTAGTTTACCAACTTCCCCAATGTCAACTTCAAAGCTCTCAGAAAGACAAAACTCCTTTCCAAAGAAGCTAGCAGGGATACTCTCACTTTTGAAAACACTCTCTTCTCTAAGTAACGATTCAGTTGCATAAAAATTCCACCAATAGAACAGCAGTGTTGCCTGAACAGGGATGCTGAAGAGAACAACTCACCAGGTCGTTGCTCACTTGTGCTGTATTGCAAAAAAGAAAGTACACTTTACCCATGGAAAAGCCTGCTCTATAACATTTTTTGTTATCTACAGGATTTCTGAGTAGCAACATCTGAATCTGGGCACGCATAGGACATTGTCTTTCACAATAACTCCATTAAAGCGGGATTTCATATGCATTTTAGTTTTTCCTGATGGTCACCAACATTTCAGTTGTTCAACTACAGCTGACATGTCTGCACTTAGTTCTTGCTCTCCCACACCCTGTAATGTCTAAAAAACCTGCCCTGTCACTTCCTCCTTAGAGCCCCCTCTCCGGGAGAGGCCACCTCATGCCAAAGACAGAGACACGTGAGAAAAATGTGTAAGTTCCACTAACGAGGGAACTAATTTTCCCATTGAAGTTTTTTAATGTGGTTTACCACAGACATCAAATATGTTGACTTTGCTGATGCTGTAGAGAAGTTCATCGGAACCCCACATTGGGTGTCCCGGCTCTATTAAAATCGCAGGGAAATCCTTCAAACTTATTCATGCTGGAAGGCTTAAAGAATGCCAACACTGACTTTCATACTACCACAACCATGACCCTTACCCTGCACAAAAATGGATCCTTTTGTACAAGCACAGAGTCATATCAATACCTACCTGTATAGCAAAACCCACCAGGCCACTGAACAGTGTATTGGCAAAGCAACTCAACCTTTCTGTGCCCTTCTTCCTGACTTGCATTGATTTGTGCCACAAATTAAATACTGTGCACATAAAACCACCTGAAACTGTGATTTTATTTTTTAATCTTTCATCATTGATTAGAAGAATATGAAGAGGGGAAAAATAGACATTTTCTTTAATCCTACTGCTGCTGATTATAATATATAATGCAAGCTCTTTCAGGATACTTCCATTGTTCCTTGCCTACTCTGAATATTGAGTGTTGTTTACTTAATATGTTCTCCTCATCTCTCAGAAAAGCACTGTAATTTGCAAATGGGCCAGACTTGTTATGTGAAAATTAACTCTCTGGTTAAACTGCAGTTAGCTCCCTCCTTTTCAAATACACTAGCCCATAACCTAACACAGGAGACAAGGTCAGGCTTTCTGAGTCAATAAAGCTTTTCATGTTGTTCTGGTGGCATTAAGCACCCTTATATCCAATTCTGACAGCCCATGTTTTGCCATCCGTCTTCTAGGTTTCCCAAACGAAAGCAAGAAGTTTCCCAACAATGTCCCACTACCAGAAGGGTTTGCTGGAGCTAAATGATTGCTTTAGACCCAGATCATGAGGCTATGCTGATTCTAACCCAGGACAGCCCAATAACACTGCTCTACCAAGGTGGCAAGGTGCTTTGAGACTTTCTGGATGAAGATATGAGCTAATTGATCATTCAGCATCAATGATCACAATCCAGGTCTTAAGGTATCTTAATAACAAAATTGCCCACTTCTTACTACTTTATGGAGCTGAGACAGAATGACTGTTCTTCACAGTCAGGTAGTGCCTGCAATGCCCAATCATTATGCCAGTGAATGCCTAACTCATTCATTTCGCTGGCAGACCATCTGACATTGGCAAACTACAGCTTTTCCAGGCCAATCTTCAACATACGCATATGAACTAGTGGAATAAATTTGATCACTCTGCTCTGGCTACTATGCCAGCATATTTTACTGAATAAACCCATCTACAGACAGATCCCAAATTTAATCATGTAAGCTTTGTGCATAAAGGAACAATTTTAGAGGTCTCAACTTGTAATAAGTTGAGCCCTCTCAACTCCCATTAGAGTCAAATGGCGTTGAAGGAACTCCCCGAACTATTCAAATGAAAGATCATTATTCCAAACGTTCTGAGTAAAACAGAAATCCACTCATTCATACAGGTTGGCTTAACTGAAACACTCTCAAAAGACAATACTTCTAGGTACTCACAATGTTCACTCCATTCAGCCTTTTCCACTTTTGTGTGAGTATTGCATGTCATCTAGCTTGACAGTCTCATGGCAAGCAAAATCAGCAAAAATGTTAATCATTCACAACTGCTGATGGCAACCAGCCTTGCAAGTTTGAAGGGAAAACTAAAAAAGGAGACAAGAGGTTTAAATATGCTGTTTAAAGGTCCTATCCACTCCGGGTAGCACCTATGAAAAATTATGTTGCTGATATGAAAATATAGAGGAAAAGAACTGGCTGTCAGTTTGCTTTAATGCCACATGGTTAGGAGACCAGGCTCATGGGAATTATTCCAGTTCACATAAAATGTTAATCCTCCTAAAACATATATATGTATCTTTTCAATAAAATGAATAAGTAAGTAGGCAAGACAGAAAGTCTTTACCAGGTACACGCATGTGATCTCTTTGATATCTTCTCGGCTTTTTTAGGATTGGCTGTGGCTTCAACCACAAGCCGTAACACTAGCTCAGGATGCTCCATCTTGTAATTAAAGACTTAATCTCCTCCTAGTCATCTGGGCAGTTGTAATGAAATATGCCAGTTACTCCCTCATCTTGTTTTGGAAAAATGCCCAGCAGATTACAACAGCAACAAAATTAAATTACCCGTTCTGTATGTTCACTTCATAGCATATCCATACTGCCCTTTACCAGGCTTGCAAGAAATACTAAAACAGAACAGCTTTCTCTGGTTTTCAGCAAGCACCGAGGTTTCATTACCCTTCAGGAAAAAAAAAGAAAAGTCTTGCTCAGGACTCAACTATGTCACTTCAGTTTTCCAACACATCACATCACACTCTTGTTGGGACGCAGCTCTCTACAGCACTAGAAGGAACACATTTTAGCCACTTCATGTTGGCAACTAAGCAATACTAACTGCAGACTCTTATGAAAACAGAAAAACAAGGGTATAAAATATTTGTGGAAGCAAGGTCTCTCTCCTATACCATCTGTTTTCGACCACAGTCAGCTCCTTTTCCTCTCCCTTTCTTCCTCCTCCTTTCCCCTCCTTGCTTCCTTCCCATTCCACATACAGCAGGTGCCAGTGACCAGCCCGAGTTCCTTTGGTTGGAAAGAAGGCTGAAACAGAATTAACGTAACAGGTCAAAAATGACAAAGTGAGTGAGAAGGTAAACAGCAGCTGTCTGCTGGCTTCTGAAAAACCGTTCAACAGCTCAGCTGAACCCAGAGAAGTCACGTCTTACAGGCACACTCACACATCCTGCTGTGATAGAGCTGACTACATAAACAAAACGACAATCCTGCAAATTTAGGAATTTAAAAAATTACCCAAAGTTATGCCCTTGTACATCTCCACTGCCCTAAAGCTCCTGACAAGCCTTCCTTCCACAGCAGAGGTGCCAGCACAAAGCCAAGAGTCCCATCAATACCCAAATGCTATGACTGCTACACGAAGCAACCCAGGTACCTCTCTGGAGTTAAAGATTCACCTCTTTTTACACAGACCAGAATACAGAGACCTTTGGTGGTACTGGTCTTTGGTGGTACCGAATAGATGTGCGAGACGACAGCGTAAAAAGTACACGGGTCAGGCCAAAATTTAGGAGTGTATTGAAAATCCATCCTGCACTACCAGAATCTAATTGCAACTGTCTTTACCCAGTAACTCCAAGAACAGAGTAAGTGAACTATACCCAGATGGTTTTATTAAGAAAAGTTGAAAGATAATCTGTTGAATACTATCTAATAAAGAAGCTATAAAAAGGGGAACAGCTAGGCATAACTGCAATAAAATCTAAGCACTGGTGGTATTTCTTGTTTATGTGTGGAGCAAGGGGGTTTGCATTGTTTGTGATCCTGGGAAGGGAGGAGCAGCAGAGTGTTTCTGTAAGCCCTTCTGGACTTAGCACGATGCCACTTGCTATTTTAAGGGACTAAACTTAATGACCATTTCATTTTTATATTCTTCATTGAGGACTAAATTATGTTTTCAGTTATCTTAAGAAAAGTATGAAATAAATCTGTTTCAGTTGTTCTGGATTTACAAAAGATCAGAAACCATGCTGTCCAGAAAATTGTTCTGATAACACATGCATTTATTCAATGAAAATGGGCTCATGAAAACTCCTTGCTCCAAACACTTCAGCTCTTCAGGGGACAGGCTGAGACACATGGCTTTTGTACTCTAATCCAGAACAGCAGCCGTCTCACAGCCCATCCTTAATGCCATTAAAGTACCAGAGTGGAAGGAAGTAGATAAAAACAAGATGCACCTGTATTTCAGTTGTGAACCAGTCACATGCAGAAAAGGGACAAGCTTTTTGGCAGCCACAACTCATGCAAGCCCTGCTGTTAACAAGGAACTGGACCTGCAGTGATGTAGCCTTCAGACAAGTACAACACTCCAAAAAACTCCAGTACAGATCAAATAAAAAAAGTTGCTCCAGTGCTTCATCTGTTAACAACCAACTGTACAGATTTACATTTTAAATCTGGTCTCTCCCTTTTTCACAAAGCTGTTACAAAGCAAGTTTAGATAGCACAGCGCTTGTGGAGTTGAATCCCACAGCATGATTTTAAGCAGCAAAACAAAACCCTAGTGTTTACAATTTAGATCTTTGTAGATGCTTTTATGCAATGAAGATGCCCATCCTAGATGACTCATTTCTTAGAAAAGCAGACAAACATGAATACCCTTAGGAGGATCGAGGAGATGACAGTCATTAAGCAGACAACTAGCAAGACACAGAGACCAAATGAAAGCCATAATGAGAATGGGAATTACCCTTCCTTTTGTTGGTTTTCATTCCACTCCTGCTCAGCCTCCATCAAAATTACTTTGATGATGTTATTAAAAATTGCAGGTTCTTACAGAAAATGGGCTCAGAACATCTCAAGGCAGCTATTTCAGCTCCTGTAGCAAGGGCCAAATTAGCTTGTTGCAAAATGGTTTCTTCTACAACTAATAACAGTGGCAGTGGGGTTGATGCAACAAACAGCAGTTCTGGAAAAGCTCCCAAGCAATTCATGTTTAATTTAGGAATTTGGACAGTGAGTTTGACATTTGATTAAATCTGAATTTCCAAATTAAACAATCTAAAGAGCATTAAATTAATAACACCATTATATCTTGCCGGTGACATAACAACTCCCAGTGCCTCCTTGGGTGTTGTTAGGCACCAGCAGTTGATCAGAACTACTGATAAAGCTCCCAGTCAACTCTCCCCAGACTGATTAAATGCAGGTGCTTTTTGCATCTTGTTTTCAGATTCTGCACAAGCCTAGTGTGCATCACAGCTGAGACCCATTTCACTACCCTTCTGCGGCTCCTTCTAAATAAGCTTACTGATCACTGCAGAAGCAAAGGTGTTCACCTTCAGTTTTTGCTTCCTGACACCCTGCCCCAGCTGAATTTTGCATTTATCTCATATGCAACTATTTGAAAATGTACGCAAGGGCTCACAAGAGCAATGTCTAGCAGCAGATGTCCAGCATCTCAAACAATACGGTGTTCAAGCCAGAGCTGAGGAAGCCAACAGACAGGTGTTCCTACTCCTCTGTGCTGCCAAGTCTGCCCCATTAAGGCAACAAGGCTGAAGGCCATCGGTGCAACAGTCAAAACTTAATCTCCAAATGTGTCTCTGTTCTAAATACCTCTCACCAGCTGGTTACTACTTATCCCCTGATGGTGTCTGGGCACGTTCCCTCCAAAAAAGCAATCAACCTCTTCTGATGTGGAGTGAAAGGCCAAGTCTGTTCTTTCCTCAATGTATGGGCACATAATCCACCTACAAAAAGTTCTCAGTGCCAAAAAGAATTGCTCGACAACTCATTTTTCCATGCTGTGCTGGGAAAAGCCCTACCACAATCAAAGTTGACATTTCGCTTTTGTCGTCAGGAAATCTTTCCAGTGGAGCAGAAGCAGCGTTACTGCCCTCCTCATCTGCCTCTGCAACTGCCAAAAGACATCAGACCAGATCCTCCACTACTGGAGGCTGGGTGGCAGCTCCACGGATGCAGCAGAGAATGTAACCCAAGGCAGGGCTTTTCATGGTCCTACCACTGCTTCTGCAAACATGTTGTCTGACTTGTACCCAGGGGATGGGTTAAGAATAGATAAACAGAGAGGCTTGAAAAGCACAAAAGAATTTTGTTTTTTTTAAGGGAACTCATCAGTGTAACCATACTTTTTTTTAAGTCCCCTGCTGGAGTCCCTGCTTCTGTGTGGAAAAATATCTGGGCACGTGCTTAATTTAAAAACCAGCATTTGAATTCACTGCATATTTCAGGGAGGGACTTTCCTAAAAACATTCAATCCTGAGTTGGGGAACAGCCACTGCCAGCGCAGGAATGCAGAAAAGTGATCCAGGAGTGTAAGCACCAAACCAGGGTCACATAAACAACTTTTGTTACTGGGCTCTCAAACACACACTTCACCTGTTTTGTTCCTACTTAGCCAAGCACCCAGGCTAACCTTGAGTGTTAAAAAGTATTCCAAGTATGAGGTGGTGCTCTATGTCAAGATAGAAACAACTCTTACATTTTTAGCAGTGTTAACTAAGATATCCAGAAATTATTAACAAGGAAAAAAGAAAGCTAATTTATTTTTATGATCTATGCTTACTTTTTGCATAGATCACTTGGCACAATGCTTTATCTCATCTGCCAGAAGAATGCTACTTAGTTTCCAGCCTATCAGAAGTATGCTTGAATTTTGTTTAGAAATCACAAAGAAGAAGAATTGTCTTTTTATCAGTGTATTGGGACTGAAGAAACCTAGGCTCACTCCCTACTGTGACAGAAATTTTCTTTTTGACATTCGGAAAAATGTTTTATTTCTCCACACTTCTGAAAACAGCGTTACTGTGTTCTGTTATCCCGTGTGAATAGTGATACCCCATCTGAAAGAGAGAGATACCATTTCCTTTTTGCTATCCATCATCTTGCCTGTTTATGCTGCAGTGTCTGCAGGATTGGGACTTTTCCCCCGCTATGGGTTTATACTATGGGGCTTAGGTACAGCTCAAAACCTCTAGATGCTATTGGAATACTAATGTTAGTTGAACTATTACCTCTGAGAAACCAAAATTACTAGGGGAAGGTAATCTGTGAAAGCTCCAAAATCAAGTCCTGCAGTCCTCGTACTGACAAAACTCTTCCTGCTATCAAGATGTCAGGATTCAGCCATAAATATCGAAGGCATTATTTTAACAACCAAGCCTTTTCAGTAACAAATGTAGAAGTTGAGCCAGTCCAGCAACATATGTGAGAGGAGAGAGATCTAAAACCCCATCTGACTGACAAACTCAGGTTTTTCATTACTCAAACCAGAGGACTCCATATGAAGGCAACTGCAAAGGAGAGAGCTTAATTTATCCTACATTAAGATTCAAATTGTTCAGAGCTAGACTATCACTGATTTAACTCCACTCTACAAGATATCATGGCCTATGATTTAATTGGCCAATTACTTATCCCTGATGAGAAATTGGTGAGAATGCTGTGCCTCATATATGAAGCGGTGGTTGTGGTAAGGGTAAAATGTGCAAGTCTAAATCAGAGCATTTTATCAATCATTTGCAAAGCTGACAGCTATAATGGGTTTGGAGTGATGAATTTATTGGTATTTTGTTATTTGTCACAAACTAATAGAAAGCCCCATTAAAGTTATGTAAATTCTTTGTCCAGCATATAGAAATGAAGATCCATATTCGCTCCAGGAGAAATAAAACACATATATTAGTTGTTTTTCCTGGCTAATATTTCACACACAGAATGGGAAAATTTATTTTTGCAAATGCTCAACTACACTTCCCAGGTTTTTCCCAACGTGCCCAGGGAAATCGGATCTCCCTTAGACTTTAAAGCCAAGCCACGGACAAGATGCTGCCATTTGTAGCCCAGAATGAGCTTTTGGTCCATCATTATATTCTGGGTGCCTGGCACTTGGGGACAAGGTTATTGATGTCTGACTGACTGAGAAGGCTCAAGGATGACTGGTAAACAGAGAAAATGGAGGTTTTGCAAGGAAGAAAAGCGTATTTCAGTTTTGATGCTGCTTTCTATCAGGCCTAGCCCCACAAGATGCAGTTCAGATAGAGGTTATTGCACAAGTACTTCTATTGTGCTGAAAGGCCTTGTACAGGACCACTGCACAGGATTAGGCTGGGTGAAGCTCATGTTCACCTGTGCATAGTGAGAAAAGCAGGTGACAAGAACAACAGAATGAACACAGGAGCATACATGTCCATGCCTGAGCAGTCATATGCTTTACCATACCATTTTGAGCAATATGTTCACCCAATATGTGCCGATATCCTTTGTGGCAAAATGTATCACTTTCTCCATCCACTCCAAACCCTTTTGTTCTTGTTTTCATGCCCATTCAATTAATCTCCTTAACAGGGATAAGGACATTTCCATCTTTTATATTGCACATTACAATGGCTGAGCATTTCAGGCTCCATTAGGAGCTCGCTGCTCATACAACCACAACTGCTTACTCCACGCAGAAAAAGATGAGGCCTCTGCTCTTAGTGCTGTACAAAGTGAGCAGGGGACAGTGGGTTCCCAATGCCCAGGGAACATCAAACTAGCATAAGATTTACATTAACCTTTGTTCCTTCCTCTTTCCACTGCCTTCTGATGGTCATAGGTTATCTCATTTGTGGTGCCTGAATAGGAAAGCATTATCCTTTCCAAATCCAAAGGAAAGGATATGCAAGCACAAGCAGCTTTGCTGCTTCATCACTAAAGAGACATGTACCATGCTTCAGGACTGAGTGCTCGTGGTAACTTACATCAATTCCTGAGAAAGCAAATACGGAGAACTGGGGCTGTGATTTACCTTATTACTTAGGCGGCATAGCTGCACACATCTTCATTAAAAGCAAAACAAAATGAGAACCTTTAATATTTTGCAAATCTACAACTTGAGCTTAGATGGCATCAATTCTTAGCTCCATTCTACAGGGCATGACATTTAGGATCTTGGCTGAAAGATGACACCACTGAAAAGTACTATGAGATATTCCAAGGAAAGCTGCTAAAGAAGGAAGGCCTTGCAGTGGAGTAGCCCGAGAGGCATGAGGTCCTCTAGATACATATGCAAAAGACATCAAAAAGATGTCAACAAGCGAGGCTTATTACCCATGCACCTTTGGCTTGCTCAGTGCATGGAGATGGAATGCCTGAAATATTACCAGGCGCTAGTTCAGCAGTGACCTTCGTGTTGCTACAGCTAGCCAGCTGCCTCAGCATCTGCAAGCACACGTTCTTCTTCAGTATGTAAGAGAAGTTTCTGGAGCCTAACAAAGAATGCTTCAGCAATGGTGTTCAAGGCCCCTCAACTTTGCTTAGGTAAATTGCTATAGCTCTGCTGCGCTGGCATCCAGGAAAGACCATTGAGTCACGTGGATTCAAATGAACTTGGGTTGCAGTCACTTTTCTTCTTTAAACAAGAGATTCCAATTTAAAGTCCACTGTGTTCAACAGAGGATCTCCACAGCCCTTGGAGCAAGCTCTTAATCACAAAACACATCTTGAAACGCAAAATAAGTGACAAGTGTTGTGCTTATGGGATTTCCACATTATCAAACTATTAAGGTGAAGTGGTGTCTAGGGAACAGGCATTTGAAAATTGCATACTGCCAGTGCTTTTAAAAATTTCTGTTACTACTGTGCAGGGTACAAATCTTATTATACAAGATATAGTATTCCTGCATATAAATGAAAGCAGAAAGAAACCATTGAGAGGAATCAATGAGCTGAATGGAAGGGTTTTTTTCTTCTTAATGATGTTCCAATTTGATGTTTTCTGAAAGTTATTCTTGTCTTTCTTTCTATTATACTCAAGTGCCTGAAATTCTCTTTGATGAAGACAGCTGCATCCTACTCAACTTGACAAGCCCTGGAAAAATGCATCTGACAACCAAACTCTGGAAAGCTGCATGTGTAATGGCTTCTTTCAGTGTAGAAGGAATCAATGCAGCAAGGTGAGAGCTCTGCTCAGCTGCTGCTTTCTGACACTTTGATGGCTGCTTGCAAGGTGACTTAGCCTGTAGGCATGCCAGAAAGGGCTCCAATCTTGTCAGGTCTCATAAACAAAGCAGGACTGGAATTTGCCAGCATTTGGATGGAAGGCTAAATTTTGCAGGAGATAATGTTGGGGATTCAATAGATGGCAGTCTTACCTCAGAGTCAGGACTAAGTAGACAAATGAGTGTGATATCAAGGGCTAGAAGTGCCATCTTTTAGAGGAGGTGCAAAAATCAGGTACCAGGTAGAAAAAAGTCCTAAGGTACTTTTGGGAAGATCATGACCAACTGTTAACTTTTCACTGCAAAACAACATTCTGCCAGCCTGTAGACTTTCTCTCACAAAGGGATACTCTTATGAAATCATGACATGCACTTTAAACTCTCTTATCTCCCACTCCAGAGATTGCTCAGCTTAGTGAAAAGTGATTTAGTATCTGTGTATGAGACTAGAATTTCACTGTACAATCCACTGAACAGTGTCCGATGGGCAGCAGATGTCACAAGAATGACATTGAAGTACAGATTTTTTAACTTTTAGTGTTGAATAGCTTTCACGTTGTACACCAAAGGAATGATAAAGCTGTGACTTTGACCATGTAATCAGAGGGGAGAGGGGTACAAGAATTTTGCTTGTTACACAATGAATAGCTTGGCTAGCTAGCACAGCTCAACCAGTGTTAGTCATGAGTTGTCTGGATCAACAGCCATGCTGCATGCTCTATCTTTAATGCAAGAAGCAAAGTTACATCAAGAATCACATCTCTCTAATTGTCCTATCTTCACTAGCCAGACATAATGCATTCTATCAAGGGTTCAAGGCATCTATCCTTGTGGGCAATACACTACTTTCAATTGTCTTGACCTAAACATGAACTGATTTCAACCTGCTGTCCCTCAGAACCTACTAAAATTTTGGGGGTAGGGGTTTTTTTTGTCTTTAAAATATTCTAGGCAAAAAAAGGAAGAGCAGCAACTGTAGTTCTTAAAGAGTAAGCGCCCCATATGAAGCTGAAATAGAGCTAAATGAGAAAAATGCAATGCTGAAGCACCCCATGGCCAACTGCAATCACTAGGGAGACAAGTCCAAAGGCAGTGTGCCATTTTCAGCTATAAATATATGAAATGCAGTAAGGTCATTCTCATCCCTGGTAGGAAGGAATGCTTTTGATGCTTGGCTTTCACTCCCAGATCCTCTGGTATATTCCCAATTATTTTTAACAAGCCTGCTAGTTAATTAATCTTCTGTTTGAGTGGTGGGTTATAATTTTCTTCCTTAATTCTTTGGACCTCCTGTTTACCTCTGATATTGCACAAAATTCCAACAATACCTATAAGGTTCCTCTCACCTGCCTCTCTGAAGAATACTTTCTTAACAATAGCTATATTATTTTGGAATAAGGCACATGAAGTTTCAGCACATCAGAAACTGGGCTGCTATCTACCTCTGACCAGTTCTGGCATCAGAAGAATACACCTTGCAGATGATCATCTGCCCTGCAATCCAGTGGCCAACCTCCTCCTTGGGCCAAGAGCTCCAGCTCAGAGAGTTCAGAAAAGCTACAACCTAGGCAGGTCTTTTTGTTTTACCAGCATTCAACACATAGAACAATATCCCTTTCTCTCTGGACTTATCATACAATGTGAAACTCATCTCACACCATTTTTCCCACCTGATACAAGAAAAAAAAAAAGATTCACGTACATGAGTCAATATATTCATAAATACAATCATGAACAAGATGCATCCAGAGCAGTTGGAGTAACTGAAGAAGAGTGTGCATGGGTATGTGACTTGACTTATATCTGTATTTATGTGCTTACCTATATGCACAGTATTTTTTAAAATTTTGTACACTTAGTTGTTTTGTTTCCATATTTTTCTGAACAGAGAGGTAACACTCCACACTGCTCTTTATGCACAAACTATTTTTCCGTGTTCACAGAAAACCAAATAACTTTTAAATAGTAAAAGAGAAAAAGAAACAAAGCATTGAAAAATGATCAATCTGAAAAGGGGTAGACAAACATATTTAAGAGGAGCCCTACCAGGGAAAGCAAATTACTATTTCAACCCTTTGAAGAATTTCATTACCCATTCCATCACAGATTTGATTTACTGTACCAAGCAATCAACTAGTCTTTGGTACATGGTGCAGAGAGATCTTTACCCCATGAAGAAAAGGCCTCAAGAAGGGATTTACTGAAGTTGACTCTTGCCCTTTTGTTAGCAATTTATGACATTCTCAGTGTATCAGTGACAAGGAACTCAGAAAGCCTGAAAAAATACACAATGAGCTAACAAAAATATAAGCAAATGGTGCTGGTTAAATGAACAGCATACAACCGGCATGAGGAAACTATCAAGAAATACAGAAAAACAGCATTCTTGTTCACTTGTGTGGCTACATGCAAATCACATGTCAGGATACAGCAGCCCAGGCATTCAAAATACGCTCTAATGGGGGCATTAGGAACTTGTGAGTCCCAGCCTTCTCTCTGACAGCAATGCTGTGTTGCTTTTGCCAAGCTACTTTATCTCTTTGCTGTAGTTTAACTAGCTGTAAATGGAGAGAATATTACTCACCTACCTTAGGGGAAGGTTAGGATTCTTAACTACATAATAGACCTTGTGTTGTCATCAAAAAACCCATGATGTACATTTCAAGGAGTTTCAGCCATTTGTATTGATTCCTTTCTTACAAGGACAGAAAACATTTAACCCATTAGAGGGAGGAAAGAGATGGAAAGAAACAGACTTCTCAGTTATTCCTTTTCAATATAAAAAAAAAAAAAGAGATGCAAGTACGACAGAGTTGGCATGGATTGCAAGGGAGGGCCACTGCTAACAATACCAATACAGCTTTGAGACCTGAAATATCTATGATTGTACATATAATCAAGTATGATGCCTATTCATAATGAGAATAAAAAGTCCTTTACCTAGGTTTTCTCATAAGACAGAAAGCTTGTGTTCTGTGCCATTTCATGTTTCTCAGTTGTGAATGAACTACTGTTTGCTCACTCCTGCTTTTGGCTAGTCAGGAGCATTCAGCAATATTTCCCTCCCGTTTTCATTATAAGCCAACCTTGGTGACCTAGCTGCCTCATAACAAAAATCTTGACTGAACAAAGAAACCGTTTCTCATCCATTTCATGTAATGCCACACAAATGAAAGCCCTGGAAATGTTTTATTCCTCCATATCGCTTGTCACAATGTAGCTTTTCAGCAGCACTTCATTAGTCCTCTATCCCTTTCTACACAGTAACTTTATTATCAGCCAGCCCTGGAAGGGCAGGAACACGCTGCTATTAAAACGTGAGAACCCATGTTGAACTGCTTAATGCTCGTGGCAACTTCCAAACTCAAGCCCAGTAAGGAGAAGTCCATCTCTGGATAAGCAAACCTATACTGCAAGGCTCACCGGAGAAGCGGTGCATGAAGCAAGACCTGCCCTCAGGCACTCGTCTATCAGGTGGACACATTCCTGACAACTAGATACAAAATCTTGCTGCATTGTTGCAACAAATATTGTAAATTTGAATGTGTATTCCATAATTACAAGAGTTGCAACTTAAAACAACCGCTCATTCTTGAAATTAAGAGACACAGACAAATTTGTTTGCAAAAGGCACATGAAATTTCCAGTGGAAATTAGTTTGAAAGAATCTTGACGAGTTTCTATGCATAGCAAAAAACAGTGTATCTCAAAGAATCTCTATTACTGTTATTTCTGTGTAGTCTTATTTCTAGCAGAAATCAGGAATTACTTCTGAAAGCAATACCACTGAGTATATTGCCTGGCCCCAATACAGATTTTGTTGGGTTCATTCCAATATTTTAATATATTTTCAAATCAACTACTATGGTTTTTAGCTCAGTCCAGTTTCACCTACTCTTGACTCTGCTCTTGCCCTTTCTTGTTAGTTAAATAACTACATTATTTATCAAAGTGTTTCCATAGTCCTAATATGAAGAAATAGCTTCATAATAACCACAAGAGATGCTCACCTCAGTATAACATTACACACAATCGCCTCTGCAGTTTACATATTTTGAGAAAGCCTATCTTACAAGCCAGTGAAAAGGGTTTACAAGCAGATTAAAGGATAAAACTGCCAACTGTGCTAAAATACATGTCGATACACTGTTAACCACAAATCCATAACTGTTTTGCTGATAAAACATTGCCTAAGCTCCAGTTTGTTCAGATTGCTGCTTCAGATTCCTCATGACATGATCAGCAAAATGAGATGAAGAAATTCTACAGTTTCCAGAAGAGCTGTGCTGGCTTGCAGTCATGTCTAATTGATTTTCAAATTCTTCTGTTGAGTTTTAAAGTGATTAAAGGAAACCAGCACGGAATCTCCCCTTTACATTTCCTTCAGTACATCTGCTTAAAGTGCTTTGACTTACAGTGTAGGTCTTACAGTTTAAGAGATTAATTCTTCCTTCTGCCTGGAACTGGGTGCTCATGAAAAACCAACTGATTACTAGCTGAATCTCCTGCCCAAGAGCAAAAAGACCATGCTGGAGTGCTACTTTGCTCAGAGAGGTTACAGAATCTCCACCTTTGGAGGTCTGCAAGACTCAGCAAGGCAAAACAACAGTTAACCTGATCTACTGTTGGCAGTAGCCTCCTTTGAGCCAGAGACTAGACTGGGTGACCTCCAGAGACCCCTTCTAAACACAATTTATATGTTTCTATGACTTTGTACTTGGTTGATGATTAAAATGTAGAAGGCACTTCTGGAACAGCTATTTCTAGAGCACTCCTCTCCCAGTGGAGAGTCTTTAGTGACAATTTGAAGTGCAAAATTTTATTGTATGAGAATATGTTTGGAATCCTCTGTAATCTAACATCCTCAGAAAGATATTGTCTTATGACATTAGAAGAATGTATGGAAAAGGAAGAGGTGTTGCATGCAACACTTTTCCCACGCTGACCAGGGCTAAGAAAAAGATCTTCAGTGAACAAAATAAGACATAATCACAGGGATGAATAACAGAGGGATCTGTAGTAATTGCAAAGTCCCCTCTCTCATTACAAGCTCTTTCTCTAGTAGGAGGTAGCTGAATGAAGACTAGGATAACTTAAAAGTACCAGAAGGATTTTTGCAAGTTCTTCATACATGCAAGGTACAGAGGCTATAGGACTAGCCTCCCTCAGCATTACAGTAACCTGCTTCTTTAAAAGGGCGCTGAGAAAAACCAGAGCTTACAAGTACTCTTCATCCATACTCAAACATGAATATAAAATAAGTGACTTTAAAAAACACCCTAAAATATTAACATGCATGTGCTAAAAAAATGACAACAGGTATCTCAAATACGAAGAAACCAAGGTAAAACAATAGAATATTCAGCATACAGGTATCTCAAAAAAAAAAATCTAGCCTATTAGTAGTTTCTAGTCTAGCCTTACATTTTACAACCAAGCATTCACTAAAGGAAACAGTCTACAAATATTTATACACGTGATTGCCTCAATCTCTAGACAAAAGTAAGCATTTAACATCTAAACAAATTTATGCATGAAAGTCACCTCAATTGCATAGAGTCTGAGAAAGCATCTGTATTGTAGCAACTAGCCCTATCCATTAAAACGTGGTCTATGTTAATCATGTCACACATCAAGCAAGCAAGAATAACTAAAAATGACTAAAAAGCTTCACTTGTAAATAGTTACAATTGAGTACGCAAATCTTATTGTTGAAGCTATGCACAATGCAAAGCATAAATCACACTAACAGCAGATAGACACTTTGATTTCTCTCTGGAGAACAATCTACATAGAAAGTCATTGCTAGATGGTAACAGTTATGCCAAGGTAGTGTTCAATATCTAAATATTTGATTTAAAAATTGTTAGTTGATAGCTGACCATAAAAGCATTTTGTCTGTGTGCTAAAATACTTCAAAATAGATCAGTCATGTAGGAGAACTCTCATGAGTAATCTGGGTTTTTTTGCCCCACAAGTCAATGTCTGATGCTTAAATGTTCTTCATGTGAAGAAAGCAGAAGGCAGGCATTTTCTTTTTCAGTATATACATGAAGCCAATTGTTAAAATACCCCACCTTGAGAGCTTTTATCTGCGGTTAGATTAGCTCCTTGTTATAAACATACATGATTGTGTAGTCTAGTGATTTTCAATCTTTCTCTATTTGCAGACCACCCCCCCCAGGTATTTTCCAATAGGCTTCCAAGCAAATTTAAGCCTTTGATCTCTACTGTAGAACATTTAGAAGTAGCTTAGTGATATCCAGGGATCTGGAGACAGTCAGTTCCATGACCACAGTGCTGCGAGTCTACTCATACTGGCATGGGTGCATTCTTGCCTAAGAAACATTCAACTAGTAACTGAACTGTTTTGCTTGTAGATACAATTACACCAGCTTTGTTCAACATGGCTCACGGCTATAGAGGATAACACTGTCATATCTTTTTTTTTTTCTCCCCCAAATAAAAGAAAACCAACTTTGATTGAAATTATCTGCCTCACTATCTCATTTTTCAACTTTTTAATATGTACGATCATAAAAAGAATGTAATCGTTATTACAAATTTTACACAAAACATTCACTCATGTACTTCAAAAAAATATTCTGTATTATGGACAGAAATGTTTAGAAGTTTTTGCCCCAGCTATTTCCGCTTTTTTCCTCCCTTCAAAATATGATCCTTATTACATCCTAGTCAGGCATCTCACATGGTCATGGATCTGAAATCAAAACTGGTCAAAGACAAATCATAAGTAATTTCCAAACTAAGGACTCTTCTTCCAATACTCTCTTCCCAAGAAGCAGGAACGCTGAATTACATTGAAGCAGAGGAGAATTACACTCCCCTCACTGCTCCTGGCTAGTGGTATTAAACCAGACACCCTTACATTTCAAACTTGCATTCAGAGCATGAATGCTACAGAGCAGTCAGGGCACTTTGCTAAGTCAGCTCAAAAAAAGAAACGTTGCTTAGGACAAATTCCAAATTCCTGCTGAGAAACATTCTAATTTTTATGTGTTCGGTTTTGGGTTTTTTTAAGCACAGTCTAGAAGAAGAAAAAAGGACAAAATTTGATAGGCCTGAACATAGGTTGCACTCTTCCTTCTGTGATGCTCATGCAAAAATCAAATTAAGTTTAGTTTTAATGAAAATGCAATCTCAGTCCATGAGACTGCCAACTGAAAGATCAAGTTTTCACAAGCACATTCAACAAATACCTACAAAAGCGTTCATGCATTGGTTACAAGAACAAAAATCTCTTACATACACAAAAAATGTCTCGGCTGTGCATCCTGAGGGCAGTGCTATCTGCTTGTAGGCACCACTAACCAATGTATTTGTTCAAATGTGACTTTGATGTCTTGCAGCCATGAGTGTAATTCTGCCAGAAAACCTGTTGTGTTTGTCAGCTAGATACTAGTGGTCTTCCCAGAGACTGCAGGATGAGTATATTCTGCCCCATCTTTTGGCAGAGGGCTGTCATGACAAATGCCTCTAAAGTTTTGCTTTATTTTAGAAGTTGTATTCGGTACAATCAGATATAGTTGATTCTACTCATGTATCATGTTGCTATACAGTCCTGTAAGAACTCATGCCTTTTAGAGCTTATTGTTTTCACAAATTATTCCATAAACTTCATCTTTGTAAGATGTTTCATTAAAAATTATGATATTTGTCTTAAAGTCAAAGTGCCCTCTGACTCTGCACAATCTTGATTTTTATGCCATTTTTTATTTATGCAGAATTTCTGAGCTCACCCAGTCTTTACCATTTATAATGGTTTATTCTGTGTCTCACACAGTGGAGATGAGAGCTCTGTTTTACTTCTGTGTCAGTCCAGTCCTTCAAACTCACAACCTCGTATAAATGAGGCAGAGTGCTGGAAGGGAACCCTTTAAAAACTTTATTATAAGGACCAGAAACAGGCTCATAGTCATCAAAAAAACCCTCTTTAACATTGCACAGAAACAGGGACAATTTTGGTGACAGATTTAGATACTACTGTGTAGTCACTTAAAGTTGTCCTGTGTTTTTAGTACTGAAAAATCTAGAATTTTGCCACAAAACCCCAACATTGCTTCAAAATATTCTTTAGTTTGTTCATAAAATATTAAAAATGTACAGAATAGGGAAGACTACTGAATAGAAGAGCAGAGTTCTGAAGTACAATACCTACTTCTAAAAGTTCTCTCAACAGAACATGCTTTTCAACTACAGCCAGTGTTTTACACAATTTATTCTAATATATTGATTTTCCAGGGCACAGCTGTTGTCCTTTGGACTTAATTCACACCTATCCCTTCTTTTTCTTGCAATCAATGCAACTAAACCTACAGCAATATTTACTTTTGCCAACTTAGTTCATACAAGTCTGGGGCCCCCCCCTTTTTTTTTAATATCTTTTTGGCAGTAGTATTTTATTTCTAGCTTGGCTTTAAAGTGGAATCAAAACTTTTTGGCTGTATCTTTCATAACTACTTACCATATATTAAATAAAAAGCAACCAGGCGTGAATGACAACAGTAAGGCTAATTGAGAAGTCTGCTTTCCTCAAGCATGTAATGAGCCTCTTGCAAGGGCTAAGGATTTAGTACCATTGCAGAGCATTTTTTTATATTTTTTACAGGTAGAAAGCATGTCAATTCCCTGTGCCTTCCATCACCAGTATGACAGAGCTTAAAGGAAGGTAGATATATCCATCCACACAAACAAAAAATTGGCTCAAGTCAATGCATTAAGAGTTACATTTCATTTGTTTGCCTACTCTGCGAAAGGACAACTGTTTAAAATGGTTGTTTACTTTCTTCATAGGCGTCTTTCCTTCTCTTTCCTTCTTTGACCTCCAGACCACGGCATTAAATTCAAAGCGTCGGGGCAAGCCCGCTGCAGCCAGAACACAGTTGTAAGTTTGCATGCTGAAACAAAGCTGTCAAACGTCACTCGCCAGGACTCCCAGACTTGAGTAGATGATTGTAATGAGTTCTGTATCAATCAAACATGCTCCCCTTGTCAGAAATAAAGCCTGGTTTTTGACTTTTAAAAATAGCTATTAGTGCCAATCATGATTCGAAGTCAATTGCACTGGGAAGGTTATGGTTGGATCTTGAAAATTATAAGTATGACATGACAGATGGTAATAGGAAGACTTTGTTACTCATGCAGCAACAACAGCTACTCTGCTGCCACGATATACAAGGAGAAACACAAGCAAGGCTTTAGGTCAACATTTTGTACTGAGATGAGACATACATAACAATGAAAGGCTTTTTGTTGTACAGGAACACATGAGCCTCTAATCCTGGAACTTCCATGAAAGTGAGACTTGCATTTCAGGTACCTGGGTTAGGAAACTTGTCATGCATACATGATTTTTAAAAGTACCATCTTCCCTATATGGTGATATATATACACTGCATACCCAAAACAGTCCTGTAAGGAAATACCCCATGCTAAAAATCTGTCTACATGGGCAACCAGCACTAGCTATGTTAAAAAAAAAAAATCCACTGCATTCAAATAACATCAGCCCTGTTACCAAAATGTCTTAAGCATTACTTCTAGCAAGAGTGGGTACACAAGTATATGAGGTATGTCACAAAATATATATTTTGTGTGTAGGATGTTTCCTCCACAGTATTTTCCTGGGCTGACAACTAGGCTTCCACTATTGCTTTGCACTTTGAAGTCTCCTGCCCGGTCACTCTGCATCTGAAAGGCCACACAGCCATTACACTCCCGTTCAATGCCAGTTATCTCTCTTTGGGGTCCTACGCCCAAGGAGCAAGAAGCAAAGCAAACAATTCTTACATCTAGCCTTGTACTTTATTTACTAAGTGGGTATCTATACTGAATGTGCCTCTGAAGGGCCAAGACTAAAAAGTTTCCCATCTTTAGACACAAACCAACACCACATTTGAAAAGGGGTATCAGAGATGGCCAAGCAATATACTGAACTATGTGGTCTTTAAGGAATAAAGATTATTTCAAGCAGGTTAAAGAACAGAAACAAATGCCTAAAATCATTCTAGCTGCATTATGAAAACATCGAACAGATTTTTGGCACAGGACAATAGTCTAAATTTCTGTTTATCATAGACTGCTGTACATCTACAAAGATAAAGGAGGGCAGGAGCAATGACTCCTTTCAAGTGGACACACAGAAAACCCAGGGTCTTGTTACTGAAGTGGTGTCTACCGGTGAAACCACCAAAAGTAACCAAGATCCAGCAACCCTTTCTCTGCTGCAAGCCAACATACTGCTCCTCAGAGCAGTGTGGCTGTTGGGCAGCACTGCAAAGGAAAGTAGCAAACGTCACTGCATTAGTCCTTACAACAAGAATGCATCTGGTGATATACAAAGTGGCATTTCTTCTAGCTCCCCTATCTCAGATGCTGCCATCTTAGAAGAGTTAGAAGGTAATTCTTGACCAGGCTCTTGCCTCCTCACTGTCTCGCCTCATGTGACAATCATTGCTGTCAGGAACATCCCACTAAAATTGATGCTTGGTTTCTACCCCTGATATCCCACTCACAGCCTTGCAGCTCCAGAAGAGCTCCAAAGAGTAAAAAGTAATCATTTGATAAATTCTGTCATCAAGTTATCTGCTATGGTGGTCCCTTTTTATGCCTCATGGTGAGACAATTGTTTTCACTGTCTGTACTTTTGGTATTTGGGTTTCATTTTGCCCAATCTACATACTGTGGCTTGTAAAGTTCATAGCCATCTAAAAAAAACCAAATCTACAAAGCAGTCTCTGCAGAATTCCACATATGAAAAATCAGCCCATTCAGGTCTTGAGGCTTAGCTCTCAAATTCAAAGATTTGCAATGCATATAGAACTAACACCACACAGTTTAGAATTCTTCAACAACATGTCAAAACTTTTTTCCTCTTCTTCAGGCAGATGCAGTTGAGAGGCATGTCTACCACTCATCCCTGGCAGTGGCTATTCAGTGAGGCATTTCAAGGACTGGCAACAGGGTTTTTTTGCAGTCTCTGAAACTCTATCCTCACTCTCAGTGAGGTTTTCTGCCTTGATCTTACAGATCTTGTGCACAGCACAAGGTTATAATTCAAGGCAGGTACTGCTCAGTTGTCTAAGCCTTCCAATTAGTGTCCATCATGTGCTCTTCTCATCCTCAAAGCCTGCACTACAACACTGCAGCTGCTTAGGTGGTAAATAAACAATTCTTTGTCATCCAAGTGTCCAGGATAATGCTCTCTAGTCACAGGTACCAGCAGATAAACAGAGCTTCCCAGAATAAGAGGTGGAACACAGAGATCATTAAAGCAAGAAAAGGTCGGTGAACAGCTTGCTTTTCCTCAGGCAAAACAGATGAGAACACATCATTCTACTTTCCACCTCTGTTTTTTTTATCTTCAGCTTTCCAGGTGAACCCACACCAAGCTTGCACTGAAGTCAGCAAGAGAGAACATGATCCTATTTATGAACTGCATAGCCCATGGGGGAGGACAAGCAGCATGAACAAACACGACTGGGAAATTCCTTGCTGTTGAGGACCCCTGAAGCCTCAGAATTATCAGCCTTGCTTTTAAATCAAAGCTTATCACAACAGATTACCTCAGTTAGGGCTACTCTGTTTTCCTCTTGTATCCTTTTCTTCATGGCTTGAAGAGTTGTACAAACAAGGAAAAAAGAAAGATTCAACTATTTGTCTGGAATTTTTGACACTAAATGGCCCTGGTCAGAGTGGGCTAGCTCATATCTAAAATGCATTTGACAACTATAGGTGCCCAGATCAACTGCGCAAGACCTGCCCCGTGGATTAAACATAAAGTGCAGTATGTTCAACACAACAATAAACAAGCTACAAGAACTGCTACCCGTGTGCAGGCAATGGCTCGAAATATAGTAAGGGCTAGACATCCATTTAGTGGGCCACTACTTCATACTGGCTGATGTGAAGCAAGTGCACTGAAGATTCACCCCTCAGTGTTTATATTTTGCTTGTAAAGGTCCAGGAAGAAACTGCTCATCCATCTAGCCAGAAAGATTATCTAGCCTGTTCCATTTCTTATCCCACCTCAGACTAAATTCTGACTAAATTCAGTAGGTTTTTCAGACCAAACTCCAGCCATGAGTATGCATGACATTTACAATTAATTTTTCTAGCCAAATCAGGTTTCCTGCCAGAAAACACCCAAATGACTTCTTGTCCCAAAATGCAAAGCACCTTCAGCTGACACCCCTAAACAGATTCAGTTTTGTGGTAGATTTTGAGGAAGAATCCTACCTAAGACATTTTTAATACAGAGTAATAATGTAGTCTAGCATTCAGAGCAGGCTTGAATTCTTTGGTTTTCATTTTAACCAGCTTATAGATATCTCCATTCCCACCAGGCTGCAAATAAAATACTTTTTTTTTTCCTCCATAGGAACACTATTCACACAGAATTTCCAACTTGGCTAGAAATAGGATGTAAAAGGTGCCAAAACCATCCAAAAACCCCCATCCTATTGACTGCTGCCAATTTGGCTTCTCTGAACTTAACCAAACTTCCTTCATTTAACACTGCCTTTGGCTGATCATATTGGAAATGGCTATTTAACCATAACCTTAGTGTATTTCCTGTGAAAGAACAAGGCAAAGGCCCAGATTTTTCACGTGATTTGTCTTCAGTTCATTACCAAAGCCAAGATCACTCCCAAATCTCACAAAACAGCCTCTTTGGTCTTTAGTGTGAGCTAGATTAGTTTTTCTTGCTATGTAAGCATTTGAACTTGACATTTCCTTCCCATTAAGTTCTGTGTCACATGCTCTTGTGTGAGGGGCCCTATAAGAAATGCTGTAATTTCAACTTATAGTTTTAACCTATTAGTGATGTGTGTTTGTTTCTAATACTCAAACAAGTGAAATGCCTGAATCAATTTACTGTGAAAAGTTGCTTTAGATGTGGAGTAGGAA
>VXBL01002497.1:822122-849366 GCA_013400195.1 Aramus guarauna | reverse complement strand
GTGGGAGGGGGGGGGGGGGGGGGGGGGGGGGGGGGGGGGGATGTCACTGATAGTACAGTTGCTAGAAGAAAACACATTTTATATAGGTAGTAAGGGTCATCAATAAAACACATGGGCATCATAAAACACTGTTACAATATAAATGTGACAGCCACACTGAGATAGGGCTGGGGTTTTTAACTGCACCGTGAATTATGACATTTCCTAGTGTTTTAGATCAGTTAACAGTGGCAAGGCCATGTTCAATGTGTGTCTATTTGGTTGCAATAAAAATCTTTGAGCTCTACTTCACTATTTAAATTGTACAATTGAGTTGTTCAGTGCTGCAATAGGGTTTAAGACATGCAGCTGGGCTATGACTGTTATAGTGGGATTTTCCAGTTCTTGGAAAAATGCTGTGTGAGGACATGGCTGAATTACAGTTAGCTTTCAGTTGCTCTTCAGACAGATTTGTCTTGCTGGATGCATGATAAATGAATAAATGCATGCATAAACAAATAAACATTACAGAAGGATGTGTGGGAAAGGAAAAACGTGTCTATTAGAAATTCAATGTATAGCCCAGGCAGCAATTACCAGGTAGTTGTACAGTTGGTACCCCCAAAAATGGGCAGAAATCCATATCCCAGTCTTCCTGACTCAGCCATGCCAATCCACTGACACAGTTGCAATTAAATATATATCAGAAAACTTTTCAGGATCTTCTAACCTTGATGGAAATTGTATTGTGTTGTTATTAGGAAGTAAGTCAAGGACATGAACTACCTTTCCATGGGTTAAGAATGACGCCAATTTTACCAGATACTACTCAAATCAGTTCAGACATTTTCTCAGTGACAAAATTCTGAAAAGAGACCATAGCTATGCCTTCAAAGAAATTACTTTGGCATCAAAGCAAAAATTCAAATGAGAGCCAGTTCATCTTGGACTATCAGTTGTCAGGACTTCTGCCATAGTTCTACAGACAAAATATTAAAAAGGTCTCATTTTTACAACCACAAATTACATCTATCAAGTTCAAAGATAGCAAAAAGTGAAACCTCCTGTGCTTGGACAAAAGAAGAGACACAGTGAAATGACTCTCCTCGTACAGAGAAAAAAAATGGACCATTATGGAAGAGAGAGACTGTTGTACAGAGATAAAAGAATAACCCAATATATAGACAACAGATAAAGAAGAAATTTGGCAATGTTATTTCAAAAAGCATTCATTCCACCAGATTGCTTTAAAAAAGCAATCATTCCCACAGTAGGCTGTTTCCTAAACTGTAATGTTCTTTCTCCCTTACCTTAATAACCCTAGAAAAGTTCCCCTCAGCCCGCAGCCCCATCCAACGTCTTCCCTGGGTAAGAGAAGCCTGTGCCGTGGCTTGTTCAGCGCTAGGAACCAGACAGGCTGGCCAGCTGACTTCTGCCGGACAAAGCCTAGAACAGGCAAGTTTTGCCTGCATTTCCCTCCCTGGAAGAAGTTAATTCATTCTTTCCCTTCTACCCAGCCATGAAAGGTGTTTTATTATTATTATTTTCTTCCAATGAATTTTTGGGAGGAAAAATAAACATGGAATAAGATGAATAGTTTATTGTGTTTTGAGCATGGTGGAGTAATGAGCTTCAGTTCAGCTGCATGGCTCACATAAATTAATCCTTTATATGCTGTGTGTTCAGGGCTATTTGTCTAACGCATCCCAACCAACCATCACATGGCTGCTGAACATACAGCTCCAGCTGCTGCTCCTATGACATTGAAGGTGTCCAGGGCATGCCAAACAATGATACCAGGAGAGTGCTAAAACCAGACAGGCACTCGGGGGATGAGCTGGCACTTTTGAAGACAGCACTAACTGCTCATCAGAGCACGTGGATTTCATGAGCCTAACAGGTACAGAGGAATCTGACAAATGGATCCAAAACGGTCCAGGTTACACAAGTCCCAGAACAACACAATACATTGACAGGTCAATCTGGTTAGTAGAAGCACCTCCTGGTATCAGGGAAGCACTGCACACTCTAGAAAAAATTAGTATTATCACTGGACTCTCTCCATTTGCTCTCCATCCCCATAGCATAGGAAACAGGGCCAGAATGAGCCCTTGGGACACAAGAGTAACAGGTCTCCTTCCGGTGCTACAAAAACCATGAGAAACTATTTCCAGCAATGACATCTGCCACACCAGGCTCTCTAACACCCAGGCTATAAAGCTTTTATCTTTTGTGCCAGAGACTGAATTGGTCCCCACTGAAGCCTTGCGCCTGGGACTCATGAAAGCAATTTAAAGCTTTATTTGTTCACCTTTCCCTCAAACAGCTCTTGAGTGGACTATGTGGTTCCACTGCTTCGGCCATGAATTAAGAACCTGAAAAAATGTGCACTGTCTTGTGCCTGCCCATAAGAAGAATGCACACAGTTCCCTCCTCTGCAGAGCATTAACCCCTGCTTTGACAGCAAACAAGCATTCCCGCCAGATGCTAAAAGCCACCAGGTTTATGTGATGCTGGACAACACGCTTCTCCTTTTATATTTTAATCTAAATTATTAAGCCTACATAGAAGTTTTTGAAACAATAACTACTATGGGATGTTATTAACTGTTTTTCAAACTTCTTTAATAAAAAAAGTCCTAAAGATCTCAGGGAAGCACTGTCTAGAATCCCAGACTTGAGGAGTGTTTAATCTTTCTAACTGGAGCTTTCTACCATTTAGACTGTGTCTACTCAAAGATAGGCAGTCAAGCGTATGTGAAGGGGATCTGCCTGACCACTGTGTGTCTTACAGCATTATTTGTACAACTTCAACTCAGTAGAATTATCTTAGCATGAGACTAGCATAACACAGTGTCTAATCAGCCTTATTATCCTAAATTCTCAATTGTTTCCTGGCAAGCTGCATTTATGTCTTAGCTGATTATCCACTTAAACTATCAAGTACCAATTATAAAATGCAGTAACATTAACATCACAGATGCTTGGATTCAGAGAGAAGCAACCCCAGATCATTTTTGGGATAATAAATTACACTACAGAGGCAGCAGACCTCAACATAAAATGCCTGTCTCTGATTTAAAATAAATAAATAAATCATTCTGGTGTACAAATGACTCATTCCTAAATAAGACTTTAATTAGTTAGAAATAAACCACAGTATAAGTTTGCTTACAGTGCTGCTGCAAACAGGCATTAGGATCACATTCATATAATGACATTGGCAAGTGCAATTCCTTGTGCAGTCAACAGAAAAGTGCCTCTTAAGCATTGTTTTATGGCTGGTCCTCATAGAATAAATTCCCAAGAATCTTGTTCTCCTTGTGCAGAGAGGTCTGAGAAATTGAAGCAGTTCTGTGGAAGAACACTTGCAATCTGTCCCTGCTCACTTTGCCAACTGAGCTCGTCAGGCTCAAACAAACTGCAGATGTTCAAAAGCAAAACTTGTTCAAAACATTCTCTCAGTTCTGGAGGTGGGTTAAAGTCAACCCAAAACACCCTAGTGGCGCTGTCAAGATCAATGTTTCTCACCGTGCATCCTTGCTGCCTATGTCTGACCTCACATTATCATTGTAACATCAGCTTTCTAAGCCTTCCCACACCTTTCAAAGGCCAACCTGTTGCACCCTGGGCACCAGAAGTCAACTTCCAGTTGCAGCACTGCAGCTTCTTCCCTTGCCATGCGGCCTAATGGCATAGGACAGGTTGTAGCTCCATCCTGAACATCCAAGAAGAAACATGAATCAAAGATCTAGAAACTTGGGTCTTTTAGTTCAGTATGGGAAGCCAAAGGTTTGCCTCCAGTGGCCAGCAGCTCACCATGGGCCACTCAGAGAGAACGCTCTGTCTGGGAAGGCTGGTGTTTAGCCCACTGCCAAGCTCTGACCAACTTTGCCTTAGGTCCCCAACTGTCTTCCTTCCCCTGCATATTGCTTTGACAACATTACTTACCTTTTTTTGTTAAGTGCTGCTCCCTTGTATCTTCATGGCTTCTTAGCACTCCCTCGATGCCATCTGTTACCTCTTGCCTGCCTCCCTGCTGACACATACCAATAGGCTTCTCTCAATTGTGCAGCAAAAATGCATTAAGGGAACCATTTCCCTACTTGCTTTCTACTCCATCTGAACACCACTGTCACAAGGACAGCTGAAATTGAGGCAAGAGGAGGAAAAAGAAACTAAAAATATACAGAAGATACAAAGTAGTGCTGTAGAAGAGCAGGTTAGTGTTACTTTTGGCAGATCACTATAACTTGAATGGTATTTAAGACAGTCATTAAATGGTTTAGAGATTGAGTGGTTTGCAAATGAATTGATGAACAGTAGGAGAAGCAAGTGTTCAGAGAAGAGATGCTATAATCATCTAAAAAGTACCATCCTGACACTAACCAGCCAGCCGTCTACCCAGTATTCTGTCTTCAAGGAAGAGCATGCCTGAAAAAGCCTTTCATTTCCCCTCAGGACGTAATCCTTGGCTATTTGAAAGTCTTCCATTTTAAGATGCCAGTGGCTTAACATTGAGAAAATAGCTAGGGCTCTAGAAGAGAAAAAGAATTAATTTTGGCTCTAATGACAGGGTAGAGTACAAAAGGAATTTAAAAAACCTCAACAAATGACCCTTCCTCCCCACACTTCCCGCTCTTCCTTCCAGAACTCTTCTTATGCATGAAACTGAATACCACCTTTGCTGCCAAGGCAAAGTTGCATATAGTCAGTGTCCCAGGGGGTTTCTTCCAGTCCTTTCCATGGTGGCAGTAATGCTGTGCTCTGTAACTGCATTAGCCTGAGGTGCGCGTCTATATTTCTACATCTATACCTATCTACATATACCTCTTTTCATTCAAAGTTCCCAAAGCACTTCAAAAGTAATCTGCAGAACCCTTTATTAAATCAAGTAACAGTCTTATGGATAGGCATACTGAAGAGCAAAGGTACTTTGTGTCACAGAGCAGATCAGTTAAACCAAGAAAATCAGACAATCAGCTCTGAAGTCGGGAACCCTTACTCCATCTCTCACCCTGCTTGATTTGCGAAGCCACATGCACATTCCTCAGTCCTATTTATTTTGCTTTCCCCTCTCCCTTTCATTCTTATTTCATGAGTGAGATGCTTTTGTCAGCACAATCCCTTAACAATAAGAACAAGTGGGAATGAATATCTCACATCTCTCTCCAAAACCAAGCATAAACGATTTGCCCCCCCTCACCTTTTTTTTTTTTTNNCCACTTTTTTTTTTTTTTTTTTTTTTTTTTTTTTTTTTTAAGTCCTACAGAGATAATTACCTGCCCAGAATTGAGAAGGCTGGGCAAGCAGCTTCAGTTCCACAGGGACAGGAAGAACAAAATTCAGTGGATAGATCTGCTAATCAAGCAGGATAAACGCTGGATTGTACATACTTCAGTAATCACTTGTGCTAGCTGGGTTAAGTGACAATAGGAGCTACAGAGGCTCAAGTTTTATATTTCTTTAATATGATTTCCTCTATTAATAAGAGAGCACAAACTTTCCACTTGGAGAAGGAGCCCACTTGAAATGTTTTCAGAATGGAAATTATTTCTGGAAGAGATTGACTGTAATTTGGGGAAAAGTAAAGGAAGCATTATAAAAATAATCTTTTAAATACAATTAAAGGTTTAGTTGAGGACATAAATTTGGTGGACTGTGGAAAAGAAGAGAGGAGGAAGGAAAAGTTTTACCTGGATTAAGATGACTTTATATGACTAGGCTAGACTGCCGAATTTTTCACGTAGATCTGGAGTTATAAAAAGGGAAAGGACCCATACTAGAAATCAGCCTCTCTGGATTACAAAGATTTTAGTAATTATGGTTTTGGAACACTGCCGCTTCCCTAACAGGGGACTGAATCCACAACTTACCCTGGCTGACAACCTACTCACCACTGAATTTGTCACTGGAGGTTGGAATGCAAAGCCCCGTGTTTACTGCTGAGCCCTAAACACAATCACTTAATAAACCACCTGAAAAGACTCTGTACAGCTATAAAGGGAATACGCGGTGACAGCTGGAGGTAGGAAGCTTTGCTGTCTTGAGGCAGAAGTCTTTCCAAGTACCATTTTTTCCCTTTATAAGCTCTGCTAGTTTAAATAACCTATAGCATATGCTTACCCACTTGGAGAGTTTTGCTCTCCTACAGCAAGAAACAGTCACATGGTCACACGGCTAATGTCCAAGCAGCAATGTCTCCACCTTTTCAGACCTTAGAAGTCAAGGTGTCATATGCATTCTCTTCCAATTTCACCATCTAGCCATAAAGGTTTATAAACTGCTCCATTATTACACAAAATACATAGATTCATCTTTATCAATTTGGCAAAAGTCATTCTACTCTGATGAACTGCTTACTGCAATAAAGAACGAGTCTCTTATTGAAATCCATGTAAGAATGTGAACCTTACCTAGAGAGGAAGAGGAAATTATGGGCAATCTGTCTTTCAAGTCACCTAAAAGTGTATTGAGCAAAGCAATGGAAAATATGACACCAGGAACGATCCTGCTTTGGCACGGCAATGAATCAAGTTATCTATGATCTTTTTTTATCACCTGCTGTTTAGTTATGTGAACTGAAAGACAGTTATAAATACATTGTAATTATTAATTAAAAAAAAGATGATCTGAAACTACCGGTATTTCATTTAACAGATCAGAATAGATAAATTGGTTTTGAGACCAAATTCTGATACTCCTCTTCACACCAAATAGTAAGTTGGCCAAAATTTGCCTACTGTAATAACTGTGGTAGAATATCTGAGAGGATGTTGGCTTAAGTAGACAGCTGTGAAATTACAGTCCTGAATCAAGAACAGGTACCAGAAAGTTGTGTAGTTTTAAAGTGATTTGTTATTTTATTAGACCTTTCTAGCATTCTGCAGTTAGCTATTACATTTTGAATGATATCTTCACTGAATAAAAGAGAATAACAATCTTAATAGTTGAATTCTTCCTTCCTATGAAGGCAAAGGGGTAGAGAGAAAAGCCATGGAGAGGACTAACTAGCACTCACCATTCACCCCTGATGTTCTTGGGGTGTTCTTTTTTTTTCTGATCTAAAGTAGACAAAAACATATCAGCCTTTTAAATACACAAACTAATGCTGGAATCAAGGGATGGCGTTCTTCAGAAGACTATAAAAATATGGTAACATAACATTTGTACTGCAAAATAACAGAAGAAATTCTGAGTTTGCTCAAAATAGAATTCTCAAATGAGATAAACAACGCTGTGTAGTGTAGAAAGTAACAAGAGAATACAATAATCTCCAAGAATTACAAGTAAAGCTGTACAAAAACATTGTAATTAAAGCTATGATCATTAATAGCACCGGGCCAAAATCTCTCACGTTGACTCATGAGTGAATAGGAGAGGAAGAATCTGACCTACACTATTCAAATATTCCAAAATGGAAATAAAAAAACCAAAACCACCCTGCTTTACCTCAATGAGCAACACCTTCTGGAGGAGACCATTTTACAACTTTATCCATACTTCAAGGTACCACTGTTTTGGAGCTGAGAAACCAGTATCATGTCCAACAAAAGTCCTGGATACTTTGGTAATCTGTAGGGTCACTGCAGGACCACACAGTTCCTAGTTAACCCTCTTTCCTGCTATCAAATCTTTGTCCTACTCCTGTGACCAGCCCCATTCAAATCATTGAAAACAATTGCACAAATATACTGAACACAATTTCAACCATTAAGTCAACAGAAATATTACTGTTAATTTCAGTAAGTGATTCCCCATGCTTTTTCAAAAATATTTATGATCTGGTCTGTTTTCTGCAGTCAAGATATAGGCATCAATTACTCAAGGTTACCTTGTACTAAGTAGGGATCAGATTATCCTTTTAGCAGAAAACACTGCATAAACAGGAGAAAATACCTCCAGGAATTCCCTTGAGTTGATACTTCCAAAGCAATGAAAGAAATTTTAAAGAAAAAGTCACAGTTCAAAATACAGAAGCAGAGAGTGGAAATAAATTCAGCTATGGGAAATGTGGACATCTGTGCAAAGATTCTGTATATCTCTAACAGTTCTTGCCCCTACCCACACAGCAGTATGGTATCCGGTGATTTTTCTGTCACCGAACAGTATTTCTGGTCAGTATGCTATTTTGAATTACGGAGATGTTGCAGCAAAGTAGTGAGCAAACAGCTATTTAATAACAGGAATTGGGCAATCCCTCTCAAAAATAAGAAACTAAGCTTTCGTTAGCTACTTTCCTCATCACGTTGTGTATGCCACCAGCAGGATCCCAACAGTCCCCACCTCTGCAGCTAGCTACTGTATTTAGAAAGGGTCTGCAGTGCCAGAATGCAAAGTGGTGGATTACTTCTGACCTTTACCTAGTACGTGATTACCCAGCTGTCAGCTACAGCCTGATGAGAAAGCAGCTTGAACAGTCCTTTGGTGATCAGGTTTCTTAAGTTTTCCTCCATTTACAACGCAGTAGCAAAAAAACCTGTATTAGACCTGGCATGACAGGAGTGGAGTTGTGCAAGCTCTCTAAAGAATGAGAATCTTGGCTTTTAACAGCTACACAAAAAAATAAACGGTCATGAAACAGGGATGGGAGGGAAACAAAAAAAATGGTGGCTGTGTCTTGGCTGATTTTCAACAAACTAACAATGACCTTGCACATCAGTAAGGACATTCTATTAAAAAGGTGCCTGAATGTTGTCAATTTTCATGCACTACTGACTCCATGGCAAGGAGCAGTTCAGTACGATTCCTAGTATATCTAACTTAGGAAAGATAATGCCAATGGAAGAGATTTATGATTGCAATTACCTTTCACTTAAAAGTTGATTTAGGGCCAGAATATTTCTCTGCATCAAAGGCAGAATGAAGACGGGTTAAAGTAGACACAGAGAAGAAGGTCCTAAGGGAGGAAATGCTGTCCACTGATGAAATCACTCTCCCAGGAGCTGAAACTCCTGATTGCTATTTTTGGCATTCCTGCTGTCATAGTGTCGAGACCTTGGGGGGGAGGATATATGATACGTGATGGGGCTGGCTTCCATGATTTTATCCAACACCATGCTTCCAGTCATAAATAGCTGCACTAATTACAATATAACTCCTCACAGAGCACTGCTTAGTATAAGTCAGATACTGCCTCAGAAGGGTATTGAGAAGTTTAATTAATGCACACTAAATACTTGGAAAGCCTGAGACTAGTTCACTGCATCACTGCAAGGCAGTGTGCCACAGCTGCAGAGCACTGTTACTGGTAGTTTGAAGAAAAATAGCAAATGATCCCCTTGTTGCAATAGATCTGAGTATTTGCCATAATGCACTAATGCATTTTATATCAGACAGGGAAAATGAAGGTGTTTCAGGACAACGTGAGGTTCAGCTGGAGATAAAAAAGGCATTGAAAAAAATCTGTGGAAAAATTTTCACAGCTACCCTTCCTGCAATGTTTCAGTGAGTTACCCTCTCCTCATATAGAAACTTCTTAAGTGCAGATATTGAATATCCCCCACGGATAGTTATCCGTGTCAGATTTCAGGATATTAGATAAAACAAAGAGTTCACGCTACTTGTGCAGAGTAGAAATTATGTTTCCCCTTGCTCAATGCCTTCCCCAACTCTCTCCCAAGCTCCTGCCTTGGAACCAAACCGCAACAGCTGCGCAACCAGATTGAGCATTAGACTAGTTTTGTACTATTAGTTGCCGATACCCAAAATTGCCTTTTCTTTTAAGAAAAAAGTCACTACTGGCAGCCATGTATCCAAATCTAATTCTTAGGGAGCTCTGCTGGTACACTACACCCTATGGTTCTTGAAAACTAAGCACACATTTTGGGAAGTAACCAATTATTTATTTCTAATCTTAGATATAACTCCCTACCCCTTTGATACTCCAACACTTTATGTTTCATATGTAACAACTTTCATCTACAAATCTTAAAGCATTTCCCAAATACATCTCTGTGCAGCAACACCACACTTTTCATGGGAAATACACCGTTACAGATGAAGCATCAGATTTTAAAGATGTCTTGCCATATTTGATATTGATGTGGATAGGTCCTAATGGTAGCCTTCAAATCAGTCAAGGCTAGCCCTTCTGATAATTACACTGAGCAACAATCTGTGTTTGGGTTTTTTAAAGATCCTAAAAGCTTTTTAAATTTGTTCATTTACTAGCCTGTCACACAGGAAACTTGACAGAAGCAGCATAACCATTCTCTTCACCTGCATTCAGTTATTCCTTTCACTAAGAAGAATTAAAAGATCTTAAAAAAATGGATCTTTGATACAAACACAAATTTCTCTCAGGGAACTACATTTGTTTAAAACACATTTTTCCACATTCCTCTTTGCTCCACTGGAACAGATGTGCACCTTAGAGAAGGCTGTGCCTCTGGTATCTGAAGTGGTTAGAAATTTTTTGCAGTTCTTTGGGGAAAGATCTGCAAGAAAATAGGTAGAACAGTTTTCTCTATACCTGGACACTCCTACTGATCAATGCAGATGGTCTTCATACTTGAGAGCCAACACCCTAGGGAAATTTTTAAGGAAGATGTCCCTCACATGTTTCATTACATCACTTTCCTATGCCTTTTCTACTCACGCAGGGGAAAATCACAACACTTCTTTCCCAGGAGCTGCTTACGTGAAGAGAGAAAGAAGGTCTATTTCATTAGGACTGCTTTACTCTGATCTGCCATGTGTACAGCACATGCCTCGGGTCATTCTATTTTGGTCTTTTATTCCTGAAATTACTTTAAAATAAGTAGTGCCACTTACAGTAAGAAATCAGGCATTAGGATTTCTCAACCCATTGCTGGATGAGCTATTGAAAATTACTGCTTCTCACCAAAATTTCTTTAACAAGTTCCAAATTTCCTTCACTCCTCCAAGCCTGGAAGTCAGGAGTGCTGCAGCTTGAATCGTAAGAGCAGCAACATTAAATTAGAAAAGATGCTGGATGGAAAAAGACTGGAAACTCTTAAAAGATACCCAGCAGAAAGTCACTGGGAAGTTATGCACGAGTGTGTGAAGAGCACAAAGCACTGTTTTCATATACATACATATAATTGAAGCTGCAAGAGAAAGGCATGATGTTACACATGCCTGTCTAATAAGTTTAGCACGAAAGAACAGAAATGCTAGCATAATTTCCTTGTAGATGAAGAGACACCACATAAATCCATTTGATCTGAAATTAGATAAGACAATAAAATGCTAGCTGCCAACATGAAAGCGTGTGTGATTTTTTTGAGAGCAAGAAGCAGAATATTTCTACTTCTCTGCAGAGCAAAAGTTCAAGGGATGACACAGTCCCAGGAGAGAAACACAAAGAAGATCCCACTTAGAGTAAAGCTGGATTAAAAACAGATTGATCACCTGTAAGCAGACAGCTAAAGCTAACCTGGAAAGGCACAGTAAGATGAAGGAAGAATTTCAACAGCCTAAGGGGAAAGGTGGAAGATGTCAAATTCCCCAAGAGGGGAAAATTAAGGCAAGACAAACACACGCAGTTTGAAAGATGAAGAAAGATGTAAGCTACTGCTGAGAAACAGAAAACTGAAGAATACAGTATTATTAATTGCCACAGAAAGTCCAAAATAAGAGTAGTGTTGTGGTTCCTGCCAATTGGTACCTGACAACTTCCATTCTGAAAGCTATTACGTTGTGTGGCAGGATCAGGAAATAAAGTCGACAATGCGTGCCTCAGACAACAGCATGTTAAGAGAGATTCTACTCAAGGACATAAAGATTATGTCTAAAGAGAGGAAGCAACAATTGCTAATAAGCAAGCCTATTGCGATAGGTAAAAAAATCCTTCAATTTAAAGAAAAACTCTGAGAATAAGATTTTACATGCATCATTTTTGGTGAACAGTTGCCTCTACCATAAGATACCACAAGAGCAGCTAATAGACCAAATCAGAAAGAAAAACAGCACAAGGTGACTCTTTGAAGTCATTCTTAGCTTTGAAAGTCTCTTCTGAAGAATGGTGTGGAAAAGAAAAAAAAAAAGACTCAGCATAAAAGGCAGAGTAGCTGAACCACCTGAAGTTTACAGACAATATACCCTCCCTCCAAAATTTGATTAAGCTGAGCAAGGAAAGTCAGCAGTGGCTAAATAAGCAAAAAGTACAATTCTTCAGAGCATTCAGAGAAAGTACTGGGACAGAGAATATAACTTTCAAAAAAAAGCATCAGACAATCTCGTCACAATTCTTGCTTTCTTTTATAGCTATTCACGGATGTAATCAAGAGACAACCCTAACACAAGATTCTGGATATTAAATACTTACTTGGTAGTTCATTAGGATGCCTTGACAAAGCCGCCTGCTGATTAGATTGTTCAAACTAGATCAAAGTCATATAATAACAGTACTCTGAATTTTTAACAGTCTGGATCTTCAGCAACTGCACATGCATTTTTCCCCTCATTTTGTTCCCAAAGTCAAACGAAGCTAGTGCTATTACTCCATTTAACCAAAGGAAAGATTTAAGGTGGATAAATTAGGTAATTTGGCTAAAGTCATGCCAAAAAACCCTAACAGGTCTTGTGGGTAGGACCATCCTCAGACCATCTTTGTCTCACTTTCTAGCAAAAGAAACCACTGTTCCTTCTTCTGACATAGTTTATCATATATGTCATCTTCCCATCCCTTTTAATACACATTTAGGAAGATGCCAACAATTTGGATTCCACACTGAAAGGCACGAAAGCATGCATTTACAGAATATTTAGAAGTCAGAATCTTTCCCTGTTTTTTAAGCACTTCAATTCAGCACTCTGCTAGCTCTTTGCAGCTATAAACAATTCCAAGTATGTGCAAAAATGGATGCTGCTTTCACTTGTGAAACTTCACATGATGTGTTTCTGCCTTCCTACTCACAAGTATTCCTTTGACTTCTTAGCACTGCTGTTGGCATGCTAAAGGGCGAAAGACACTTGTTTAAAAAAGAATTTTATTTTGCATTTGCCTTTACAAAGGCTTGTTTTTAAGCAGTATACATCTAACTAAATCTAAGCAATTAGCGCATGCATGTAAGGAGGAATAAAAAAAAGATGAAAATAGAAACAAAGAACAGGTTATATCTCAGTTTTTAAGATGTACTTTTAGTAATCTAGCATATAATTAACAGCACAGATACAGAAATAAATACAGAAGTCACACTGTATACGTTTGTAACATTTTCCATACTGACTTTATTTCCAGTATGAGGATCTTTATTTACAGGGACCTCTTTAGCACAACAAGGTGATGCTGTCTCAGCTGCAACCTCACCTTTGCAGACAGATTAGAGTTTAAAAGTCTAGTTTAGCCTCTTTCTTGTAAGAAGCTGAACTCCAAAACCAAATCTTTCCTGAATTTCTATAGTTTTCTGTACTCCGTTTACTATTTCCAGTTCTCTTCCTGGACAGCAAATAGTTGAAATGGGATGTTTTTACTCACTTTAAATCTGATCTAGATTTAAAGTTCACAGCTAAAATTCAACAGACTGATCCTTACTCTAAGCAAGGATAGGGGTGGCATGGCCTTCTCATTCTGCAGAAAGATCAACCCGCTGGTCTGAGAGTATTGGGCGAAAAGTCAGATCCTGTGCTTGGTTTTAGAAGTGGAATGATTTAGTTCTCTGCTTTGCATCATCCTGGGCTAATCTCAGTGGCCATCTGTAGAGGTGGGGGGAGAGTGGGATAAGGACATTTCCCTACCTCGCGCAGCTGATGCGAGGTTGTCCTCAAAACCATCACTGTTACGGGTTGTGAGGAACCTGAGGCTAAATAAGTAGACACCTAGAAGTGTCCCAGCTTTTGTTTCTATGTTTGGCAAGAAACAGAGGAAGCACTACACATCCTGTATAACCAGTTATCCACTTTCTTTTTACCAGTACTTACGGATCCTCTTAGATTAGTCTCATAGCAAGTTTACCTTTATATCAGATTTCCCAGTCTGATTGTTACACAGTATATCAGTTTACTTTTATACCAGCTATCAAACAAGAGGTCATACTCCCAAGCTTCCTCCACTTACTAGTGAATTCCTCACCACACTTGACTGCACCTGTAAGGCTTTTTTCATCCAGATACTCTCCCACCACCCCAAAAGAAATGTTATTGCTTACTATTAGGAATAGTAATCAAACTTGTCAGGGCCAGATCATCAAGTGGAGCAAATTATGCATATTCAATGGCATCAGCATAAACAAAATGTTATCAAAACAACTATATTTTCCATCTAGTCATCAGAAAATAATTGCAGCATCTCACATACTACTTGAATAAATGACTAAGTAGCAACAAGCATTTAGGTATTTTTTTACTGAAGAAAAGACACCTTGCAGAAACAAATAAAAACCAAAGTTGTAAGAATTCCCATTCGGTGACCCACATCAGAACTAGAAAAATGCATTCTTTTTGATTATGAAGACTCTGATCTTGCTCCACACCATTTTCGTTTTAATGGGTTTTAAATATAATATTCTGCAACTAGTGTCCAGTGTCAGTAGTAATAAATGGAGGCAAGCACAAACACACCTTACTGTTAGTTGGCTCTGTTGTCACTTCTATATATTAATGCCTGATTTGGGAGGGCTAACTTCTAGCTTTGGTTCTCCACCACCTTAAAACACAACCACCTCAAGACTATAGAGTTGCATACATAAATGGCTGCCTGGAGGGTCCCGAAGCAACTGCTTACCACGCTGATGAACAATGTCTCGCGGTCCCCTGTGCGCCTGGGTCTGTACCCATCTAATCTTTCTTGCCTGCTTGATCATATACTCTTTGCAGAAAGATGCATTTGCAATTTATGCTGGACCTGGCATGGTACTCAGCACAACTGAGGACTCATCAATGCCTGGGGACCCTCAGCTGGACCCTTTTACTACTAAAGTGAATAATAGGAACATCAAATTCAGTGCACCAGAAAGGAGAACGACAGGATTTAGTCATAAGCAAAATCAATTTATTTTAACTACAAGGAAATTTTTCACTGAACTATGAACTTCTAGCAAAATGAACTGCTTTTGATTCAGCTATCCTGAAGTTTGAAAATAAATGTTTCAATTATAAGTTGCCAGTGCTTCAATACAGAAAGCAAACACATCTTTATGTTCTGCAGAGAAAAAAAAAAAGAGCTACAAAACATTTTGATGAGTTGAAGGAAATTTGTATTCAGTTTTGAACTTTTCTAATACATGACTTCCCAAAGGTTTTCAGATGCTGTTTCTTCAGGCTTGCACTTAAAACCTAGATTGTTGAAACAAATAAGCTGAGACTCACAGAGCTTCTGTCAATATCGGAATACTTGTGTTTTGTATAAACCAGAAGGTAGCCTGTTCCTTCACTTCCTACGCTTTGTTTGATGTTTCAGTCATTTCTCAGCCAAAAAAGGATAAACACACCTAGAAGGCTATCAAGAATAACGCCCACAAATGAACACCAATATAAAAGTTCAGGGATTCAAGGTCTGGCTTTGATTTAAGCCACTATTACCTCCAGTTATTTATTCTACCCTACAGCTGCAGGCTGTCATCCCAAATAGAAGAGTCATTATAGTACACCATCTCAGGTGCTTTAAAACAGAAAGTACACAGCACTGAAAGAGCAATGAAGTCTTAAGCGAAGACAGAGACTGTACACAGAAGTAGCTGGTTTGCAAGCTCACATTTCCACATGACAAGTCCGCAGGGATGACAGCCTCTGGCAAATGAAAACTAACAAAGCAACTCTGGGGCTCTAACAACATTTTTGCTGTGAATAAGTGCCTATAAATCCAGTTAGCTAAGACACTGCAGATGCTCTGACCCTGTACATTTTTCTTAGCCACTAGTACCAGTTCTTTTCAGAAAGGACTCAATTTCTGGGCAACTCTGTCATTGACTCGTGTTCTGAATGGCTGGACTTGAGCTATGTCTGTGTAAGCAGAATTTGCCTCCATGTATTCATTCTCTATCCCCAGAATGGCTGCTGCAAGAATGCAAATCCTATTTGGAAGGATTACTTGCCACGCAACAGCCAGAGGCCCTGTCCAAGGCTGGGCTCCCTCCCATGCCAAGAAGCACAAAGTCAGAAGCTCCAATTCAGAGAAGGACATGATTAAAGCAGGCAAGGTGGCAACACAAAATCGTATTCTCATTTTGCATATGCAGAAGCAAAGCTGTCATTCCCCTCACCCCTATTATATTAGGAATTTGCACTAAAGCTGGGGATTTCATAATATGCAAGTGTAAAGATGTTGAAACATGAAAGCACAGACTAGACCAGTGTTTATACTTGTGGAAACTGGCAATAACTGGTGGCAATACAGATTCCACTGGAACACTTCTGTTTGGACATCAGGGACCAGACAAGCATCTGGAAGGGGAAATAAAACTCTTTAGAGAAGTTTCTGCTATCTAGACCAGGTCTTACAGGTTTTTATGGTCTGTGTACATTCCTCAATAACAACAATTATGGAAAGTTACTGGAATGTCCCAAGTACTTGAGAGTTTGAGTGTGTTTTTCCTTGTAAGTTGTATTTGCTATTGCTTATCTTTCCATTTTCTAAATACCTCACACATTTCATTCCTGTTATTTCAGCATACAAGGGAGCACCTCCTGCTTCTATAGGATGCTGTGTCACAGTCTGTTACATTCCCCACTTTAGGAAGAGGATCTCTTCAATTTAGTTCTTCTACAAGAGGAGAGGAGTATCTTATGTTTGTGAAAATGGCAAACTGATAACACTTGTGACCAGTATTTCCATACACAATAGAAGCAATGGCAGTGCATTTCCTCACCACAGATAGCTCCCTCATCATTTAACACTGGCTGGTGAAAACGGAGAAATGGAGTGTCACACTGACTTCAGCTGAAAGTCCTCTCTGTAAAGCAGACACCAGCTAAGACCAGTTGTAACTGCCCCTTTTCGCAGCTGCACAGCCACCTGATTTGAGCTCCTGAGTAACACAGAGCTGGTGATGTGGTTTTGCATTCGCTCTGTAGCAATCTTGCATGGATCAGAATTGTTAGCATACCAAGAAGTTCTCCATAGCCATCCCCCAGCCATGCAGAACTACATCATCTTGGAAATGAGAAATTTTACTTTAAAATTAGTTTGCTTCATGTGTGTCTCAAGCGTTTCTACCAGTTCCAAAAAAGTTTTTGAAAATCTGCATTTTGTGCCTTCCCTGGGAAAAACTCAGTAAAGGAAGTATTCTGAGTAAGTGACAGTATAGCCAGGCATCAGGCAAAAGATGCCAAGAAAATGTATCAAGCTCTCCGCCACCCTCAGCTTAGAGCAATATGTAATTAATTTGTATTGGAATAGATAGAAAAAGAAGAATGCAGCAGTTTTTGTAAACAAACTATGTAACAATCCTGAAAATGAAAGAATGCTAAGACTGTACAAAGAAAGTGGCATAACTTGCATCTCCAGTTAGAGACATTTTCTATCATCCAGTTTAGAGACGTTTTCTCCTGACTAAGACCCTGAACTAAGTAGTACAGGTTTCAAGTCTATTTCAATCTACAGTAATTAATAAGCACATGAAAAAAAGATGCCTTAGGTGAATGGGAAGGTCTCCTATTAGCACATGCTAAAAATAGACAACCTGTAGAGCTATCTGAACAGATACTTTACATAATAAAGCCTCAAATTTTACAGGCCATGAGGATCCACATTTGTTACTGACTTTTGAAAGCTGAGGCCTTTTTGGATCTGAATATAGTCCAGTTATACTTTAGCTGTAGGCCGCAGTTAGTAGTAGCAAGCCACTAGACTGAACAAGCTTTGGAGAACACCTCCATTGCCATCTTGGGTAGTGCCACAGGAGAGTTGCACTGCATTGAAGAGATACAAACCAGCAGAAAAACCCTTTTGTGTCTCACCTTGTAATGGGAAGAGCAGATTCCTTCAAACATAACTGTATCCATACAGTCCATTGGTTCAGATCTTCCAGGCAATAGCAACTCTTCCAGCTTCTTGTTTTCTTATTTTTAATCTGCCAGCTGGTGCAACCTGTAAACTTACAGAAGTGGGTGTGTTATTCCAAGATGTTTATTCATCTCCTTCTACAAGGCATTCAATTTAAATATATATATGGCTCTGTGCCATGTGGCTCTTACTGCTTTCTCAGTGTAACGGATTACAAACCACAATGTTTTTGTAGGTTATTGATTTTGGGGAATACAAGTAGAGGACTTTTTAGGATTTCTTTGCAGACTTTCCAGAACATCACATTCCATATGTGTACATCTTATATGTTTGAGAACATGCTCCTACCTTACAAAATTCAGACACTTTACTGCACAAAAACAACGGCATAACTTGTATCTTTGAATCATCAACTTTTTTTTCAAGTTATCTGTTAAAGGTTGATTCTTGTGGAAAGGGATTAAGTTACATTTAAATAGCAGCTCAGGAATAGGAGTGCTACTAATTTGAGAAACTGCAGGTTGACAGAGTGGCCAAGATCTATGTTCAGCAGTTGAGGTAACAAAAAAGAAAAAAAGCCACCTTCCAAACAAGTGACTTTGAACACTGTTCAAAGTTTTTCAGAAGCAGAGTGAATTAGTGGGACAGTAGGAAAATTCAGTCAGAAGGATCTTTTTTTTGGTAGAACTACTCAGGCAATCACAGTGAGATTCCTCAAGTGTATCTACAGCTGCAGTGCCTTACAGGTATTTAAATTTGGTCATCCAAACCAAAAGGACCTCTGAAAACCAAGCAACAGGTTTTCTGCTTAGGCACTGCAGTTTTCATCAGCAAAAGCTATGAAGGAGTCACTTACTGTGCTTGACTCCCCACTGCAGACTGTGCAGTATATAGAGAGCATTACCTGTGTACTTCACAGATACCCCTCCCCACCCGCAATATCTTGATGCCCTGCATGCAGCATCCACAAGCAGAAAACATCTTCATGGTGGATTTTACAAAAACATATTTTAGTTTCATAATTCAATTAACCAGAGTGCCATTATCTGTTTACTGGTAGACAGGCATTCCACGTTAGTTCAGATCTACTTTGCTGAGCTGTGTTCAATTTCTCAAAGCATTTGACTGTTTCATTATGAGATTTCACCAGAGACTCCTGGCTCCAGCACCATGGCACAGAAAATGGGATGCACAACACCTGCTGCTTTCCACATTTTGGATGCTGCTGCTTAAAAGCTACCCCTGCTCTCCACAGAGGCTGTTCACAAGTATTTCAAAGATTAGTATAGCTTTGTGCATACGTGGTTTGTAGTATATACTTCTTATCTAGGCTGCTGTATCCCTCCATCCCTTTTCTACCATGGAAAATTGAAAATTAAGTGTAGTGGCTTTGCTTTCACCTCACTTCAGTCAGAATGCCTAAAAATCATCAGCGATGGTATTTTAGACTATATTACACATGGTAATATAGTCTCTACATCCTGCTGTAACTTCCCACCATGAAGGATGGCACACAAGGCCACCCTGTCCCTGCACAGCAGAGCTGGCATGGCACACACTGATGGCACAAGGTACATCTGATTTAATTGTCATTTAAACCTGAAACTCCTGATGGATCCAAAAAAGGCCTTGATCCTGGAGATGTTTCAAGCGGGCTGTGCCTCCTCCTTGATGCAGACAGGTCTCAGATCTGAAAGGTCATTCACAATTGCCCTAGAGTCCTTGACTCTGAATCTCCAGATAACTCCCAACCTTATGCATGCTCTCCTCATCCCTCTGACAACTTTCAGGACTTGATTTCAGTGAAGTACAAGATTTGGCCTTCAGAAGTACTAGCTAAAATGAGAGCTGGGACTTAACATGGAAAAAAATACAACATTCATTCTTAGAAATCAAGTAGCAGGTTGCAAACTGCTGGGGGGGGGGAAATACTAAGAATGCCTCACTCTGCAGGCCATCTAACCATTTCCAGACTATATTTTTATTCAGTCCATGGTTTGGGACCTCTCCAATTAGGACAAAGCCTCCCTCTTTGTGACAGTGGAGCATGTAGAGATGGCATGGGGAATCAGTTTGTATTGTGATTCCACTGTATATTACAATCACTATATCATGCTTGTGTTGTGATTTCAGCATAATACTGTATCACTAAATCAAAATCCTACATAATATCAAATATCTGGTATTAAAGCATTAAACCCTCCTGCCATCTCAGATCTGTTGGCTAAAGCAGAGCCTGTAGGTTAGGACAGGCAGCCACCAAGTCTCCTTGGCAATACATGGCCAACCATCTCTGTGAAAAGGTGATCAATCTCCTTATCCCTGTAGCACCAAGGAGACTTGAAGCAAGCAGGACTGAGACAGAGGTGAGCAGCTGCTGTCCTTTGGATGGTGAGCCAAAGAGGACTTCACTGAACCATGGACTTGATCACTCTACTTGGCAGGAAGAGGCAGCACGTTAAGAAAAGGGACATTTGGGACATAGACTTTATTACATGCCTGGATGCGGGTGGTTGGACTAGATGATCTTAAAGGTCTTTTCCAACCTAGATGATTCTATGATTCTAAAGAGAACTCTGATGGCATACCACTCCCACAACACTACTGAAGAACTTACTACAGTTCAACGGAAAAATTGGTTGTCATGCGCCAAACTCCTATAGAATAAGGAGTCTGTATGCAATCATGTCAATTATGTGGCATAGATATGAGGTAGCCTGCATTGCAGAACAAAGGAATAAGCCAACAACAGCAAGATAAAGAGTGAAAAGACATCTAAAACTGTTCTTTCTTGGCTGATCACTGAGCTTAATTACCCTCACAATGCACAGGCTCTGCTCAAATGCCGATAGAAACAGAAATGAATAGGAGATCCCCTTGAGTCTACCATTATAAATAGAATGCCACAATATTATTTTGTATTCAAGCCTTGGATGTATACTATTTTTAGTCCTTTGTATATAATACTATTATTATTTTACAGTGTTTTCCTACATAATGATAGGCATTACATGAACTACAGAAAGTGCAGGTTAACTAAAAACTCCTAGTGCCTTCAAGTGTCTGGTTACATGATACACCTTCATCTATTTACTCAGAAACTAAAGCAGAGAGAGCTGGTGGAGAGATTATGGAATTATTTTGGTTAGAAATGTCTTTTAAGATCAAGTCCAACCATTCACCTAACATTGCCAAGTCCACCACTAAACCATGTCCCGAAGCACCACATCTACAGGTCTTTTCAATACCTCCAGGGAATGACTCAAACAGTCCCCTGGGCAGCCTCTTCCAGTGCTTGACAACCCTTTCGGTGAAGAAATTGTTCCTAATATCCAGTCCAAACCTCCCCTAGCACAACTAGAGGCTGTTTCCTCTTGTTCCGTCGCTTGCTACTTGGGAGAAGATACCAACACCCCCCTGGTTATAACCTCCTTTCAGGGAGTTGTAGAGAGCCAGAAGGTCTCCCCTCAGCCTCTTTTTCTGCAGGTTAAACAACCCCAGTTCCCCCAGCCGCTCCTCATAAGACTTGTGCTCTAGACCCTTCACCAGCTTTGCTGCCCTTATTTGGGCACACCCCAGCACCTCAATGCCTTTCTTAGATAACATACATCTTGATTAGCTACTGTCCTGATTTCAGTTACATTATTAACCTACGTAGGTATAAAAAAAAAAAACCCAAAGCTGAGCAAAATAGCATTAGTAATATGTAAAACTGATTGTTTTGCTTTCAGCTCCACGTACAGATGTTAGCTCTACCTCTTAAAGTCTTACCATGTGAAAAAGCTGATCTTAGTTTTCCTGCGTGTGCTCATATAGAGAGTACTCTATCTGCACCTCTCTAATCTCAGGTTGCAGAACTTACTATAGGCCATTGCTTTGACAGCTTGGCACAGATCACCTGGATCACACCTCTGAAGTCTTTGAATAGGAATACCATTGATCAAGCAAAATCCCTCTATTTTGTGTCTTGGATGACTTTCAATCTTCTGGAAGAAAAAACATAACAGGCAAGGTACACAAAGGGCAGACAGGTTCTTCATTTATTTTGATTGACTTATTTGCAGTGGATGTGGATCTGGACCAACGATAATGACAAAGTTGCAACTATTTCTCAGATATGAAAAATTCCCAATGCACCTTTGTTCTTTCCAAACACGAAAGAGTTATATGCTCAAATGTATATGCATGTATGTATTATGAAACCCCACAATCAATCTTATTGCACAACCTCCATTTTAGGACTAGCGTAAAGGACTCCTAAATGTAGTCCTGTATCATCTATTCTAGAGGAGTGCTGCTGGATTTCAAGCTGAATGCCAGTGATTCTTTAGGTGACCACAGAAGGCTTCTTTCACCACTGCTTCTTCCCCCGTGTCTTCCACAACTCCTATGTTGTACTAGTGCCTTGTCATGAAACTGTATTTGCTCCTTTGAGGCATATGCTTTACTTAAAGGGCCTTTCTGGAAAAGTCTGCCTTAATAAACAGGGCTTAGTAAAGCAATGTGAGCTGCCCAACCAAGCTTTTTATTAAATAACACCAAAACTGCCGGAACTATGCCATTTCAAAGACCATTGAAATGGGAAGTGTCCTGGCTGCGCTGGAAGCATATATATCAATCCAGAGCAAAACCCACACATCCTTTTTGATTCATACTAATGTCATTATTTGTAGTTGCAGGATACATTAAATTCTGTTTAAATTACTAAGCATAGGAGCACTTGTGGATTGACATTCAAGACTGTGGTCTTCCCCAAATATTATAACAAGGCTGAGGTAAACCAGCCTGCTGTAAACAGCATACTGGCTCTGTTGCCTGCATTCCTCTGCACACTCCCACCCCCTAACTCCTTCTCCTACTCTTTGTCATTTTCTATTCTTCCTCCCTTCTTGTTTAGTCCTCCCTCTCTTTTTGTACCAGTACAGGTTGGCGACCAACTGGCTGGGAAACAGCTTTGCTGAGAAAGACCTGGGAGCCCCAGCAGGCAAGTTGACCACAAGACAGAAGCATGCTCTTGTGACAAAGAAGGGAAAGTAAAGAAGATGGAGCCAGACTCTTCTCGGGGTGCCCAGTGAAAGAACAAGAAGAAACAGGCACAAACTGAAACACAAGCAATTCCATTTAAACATAAGAAACTCTCACTGTGAGGGTGGTCCAACACAGGTCACCCAGAGAGGCTGTGGAGTCTCCATCCACAGAGACAGTAGACATTCAAAACCTAGCTGAACACAGCCCTGTGCAGCCTGCTGTAGATGCTTTCAGCAGAGGGTTGGATCAGACAACCTCCAGAGGTCCCTGCAATCTCAGTCATTCTGTGAGCCTGTAAACAGAGCCCTGTTCCCTAACTTATTTTGTTTAAACAAGTATGCTACTGACATGGCTAAGTTGAAAGCCTCAACGGTGGGACAAGAATTTCGTCTGAGGTCTCCATACTTTATGGATGGAACGGACTGATGAAACAATGACTTTGAAAATTAAACTAGATGTTAGAGATGCTCCTTACTCTAAGAATGACACTATTCCTCTTGTGCTTTTGTTAGAAGAAAAAGCTCCAGTGGTCACTACTGCTTGCAGTAAGATCAGTAGTTCTGCTTACAGCATTTCAGGCATTGCCCACTTGTGGAATTATGTGTTTATCTTGCCCTTTATATCATGCTCCCAAATAGAGACTGCCAAAGCAATTTTAGTTAGCAAATCTCTTCCTCAGCATCACAGCACACTGGATAAAACCTGCTTTCTGATGCAGAAGGAATGATGAGAGAGAATTCATCCCCATAACGAAGAACAAGTTGGACCCTTACCCAGTGTTCAAGAGAGCTTTGCAAAGGAAAACAGTAAGTGTGCCAGCTCAAACGCTTCCTTTAGAAAATGTTATCAGCTAACCAAAGGTCACAAGTGCTTTAACTATGGATTATACATATTGTCATCAGTGGCAAAGACTACCCAGTATCAAGCAGAGATGCATCATATTCTTACTCAAAGCAATGGCTAAGTGTTCTGCATAATCCAGTTACGCAGCCAGCCAGGAGCAAGAGATGGGTCATTCTTTCCCATATCCATCACTTGTTATTGCAACAGATACCTATAGGTCATTAATTATAGGAGTATGGTAACACCTCTAACCTCAATGTTCTAGTACCTCAAACTCAAGTTTGAAAGCTTTATTTACAACAGGCTTCAAAGTAGGTCCAAAATTCCAATCTGGTCTCACTGCTATTTCTTTTGAGGAATAACTCATGCTTCAGTCAGACAAGAAAGTCAACTAAAAAGCTTTTTTTGTGGATGTTAAGTTAGAAACTTAGAGCAATTTTCCTTTTTCCTATTTTGTACATTTACTGTGGCCAGCACATGCTTCTAACCAAGTTATTTGCAGTTACCCCACAGTAACTGTCTTGTCTTCTGTTGTCCCCTGAATTCTTCCAAGGAAACCATTAGACAAGATAGGGGTTTGTTCACTTTAATTTCTACTGATTTTAAGTTAACCATCTTCAGTATCACAGTTATAAATTTGCACCCTCTCATTCAGAGGAAATCTGTTGCAGACACCACATTAACTTTAGTTGTGCTCTACCACACAGCTGAGCTTTGGACGCAAAAACTTGGTATCCATTCATAAATTTGTTGGTTATTAACTCATTTAGTTGCTTAGCAAATACAGCCAGGCATAGCAGTTCATATATTCCACAAACAAGGATGCCATGAAACAATTCAGTGGGAGTCTTTACACAGATCCATTAACTCTGACCAGAATAAATCATTTGCAAGTACATACAGTAGAATTTACGTGTACATTAATTGCCTCTATTTACCTGGCAATTGATTAATTCAATCTACAGCATGGCCAAAACCTCTGGTCTAGCTATAATCCTCAGAGAGGAATTTGTTTACCTGCAACAAGCTAGACTGGAGCATGAGTTGGTTGGGTTTTCTACTGCAGCTGAGGTCTGTTGCATGACCACCGAGGGACTGGGCTTAGCTAAAACTTGCTATGGGCAGCTGCAGGCTGTGAAGAAATGCAATCTGTGCTGATTCAGCTTATCTGGTAAGGCAAAACTCAGCCCTGGCAAGACCTCCTGCACGAGAGCAGACGCTACAGCACAAGCACTTAGGAATATTGCCTCCTGTTGCCAGGAGAGGAAAGATTGCCCAGTGTTTTCAAACTTTTTAAGGCAGTCAGTGTCAATACATAAAGTGTCTTTAGTATATGCACATTATTGCAGCTATTTTAGCATTATATTGGCACCTCGGTTTTATTAGCAGAAATAAAAGGCTTTGTCAATAATAAACTTGAGTTTTATTTTATTCTGCATTATGCTATTGTAACTGCAAATCCCATATACAATTGCATAATTGCATCTCTACCATTGTAACACTGCAATTGCCTTCCCTCTTTCTCTCTCTAGCGGAAAGACTACAGTTCAAAACTATTCCATACCTGGCATTAATCTAGAGAACATCAGTTTACAAGGGGAGAGTAAATTCCATCAGTCCTAATAGGATCAAAGGTATTTCCGCAGTTTTCAAATCCTCAGAAATAACACTTTTTTTTTTTTTAAAAGGCATAGGTGATGTTCAGACAGTTGATTAGCATGGTCCACCAAAATCAGAATAGCTGGCAAGAAATTTGCCATAATAATTACACTGCATCAAAGATTACTTTATGATTAGGACCTGCAATAACCCTGCTACATAAACTAGAGGAGAATAGGTCACTCTGGGACAACAGCATAGTAGCAATAGCCAATTGCTTGCATGTGTAGATTTAGGTCTAATTAATATAGGTTTTAAGTAAAATCACTAGAATATTTTCAGATAAAGGTAGCGTCACTGTTACTATACTGTTATCTATTCCTGCAATTTATCTGGTTAAAATCACTCCGTAAATGTAAGAGTCAGAACTTAATATAGATTTGAACAGTTACATCTGCTTTCCAGAGGTACTGCTGCAAAGCATTAGGAGAAATTTACAGCTTTTTAAAAATTTGCTTTTCAGTTGCATTCCTTAATCTACTATTCCCTCCACCACCCCCCAAAAAAAAGCCAGCTGTGAAATGACAGCCTCGTTCATCAGAAGCACATTCCCATTGCTGATTTACCTTCTGAGGCAGTCAAAGGGTCATTTTTAAACATTAAATTGTCAATAGGGTAAAGAGGGACTGATCCTACTTGCTTTAATTAGCAGCTTTTTCCATGGAAGCCTCTCCATATAAAGGACTGCCTCCATAGACCTTGAAGGCTTGACTGCTTTCTGCAGTTGAGAGAGGTGGATTTTCTGTTAGATTATATATTGTAGTTCTGCTGCACAAGCACGGCCATTTGTTCATAGCACAGTTCAGTTTCCTTCCTAATTTTTCCTGTAGCAGACAGTTCAGTCCTTAATTATTTATCCATGGCTGTTATATCTCCGTTATAACACACCTATTCAATCTATGCTTTAAAATACTTTCCCAAAACAGTCATCTGGCTCCTCCTACTATTTGAGAGAAATATATAAAGGCTATCTCTTGTAAACTGCCTAGATAAAAGGTATTGCCTATCACCGTACTACAACAGGCTTTTTCAATTGGCTGTGCTTCGAGATCTATTTAAAAAAGGATGCCGTCTTTCATGCACTGTTCTACTTTAAATACAATATGCAAGCCACAGGCTCCCAGTTCATCACGATATGGAGCAGTCTCGTGCCTTCGGTTGTGTATTACCAATAGGCATCTCAGCAAGCATATGCTCACTGGTCATGACAAGCATCTTGCAGTTTCTGCTTAAAAAGAAAATATATATATATCCTGCCTTCTACAAGAGATATGATGTTTTTCATGCAATGATAGATGTTAATGTCACCTTCCCTCGTTGTGGCCACCCATTCAAAAAGAACGGAAATAATCCATACGCGATTTTCACTACGTGCCTACCCCTGAAACTGCTTGTTCACATCTAACCGAGCCCACGAAGATGCAGGAGGACAGTTACAATGCAATGCTTTTTAAACTATCACCGCAAACCACTAGGCAGTTGTCACTTCAGATCACATTCCATAAAACAAGAAGAAAACCGATAAGCAAACACATCTCAGAAGCGGAGCCTCATCCTCCCCCGCCTCATCCCTTACTCCACCGCTCCTACTACCGAACCCAACCCCGCGGCATCCGCCCCGACCGGCGGACGAGCCCCGGGAAGAAGGAACCGGCGGCTGCCGCTGCTTACCTCCGGCGGTGGCGGCTCCCCCCGCGCTGCGGAGCGAGCGGCGCTGCTGGCGGGCACGCACCGCCGCACGCTGATGCTCCCCCGGCGGCGCGGGCGGGGCTCCCGCCGGCCCGGCCTCCCCGGGAGGGGGCCCCGGCTGCGGCGGGGGCGGGGGGGG
>VXBL01002497.1:733756-822089 GCA_013400195.1 Aramus guarauna | reverse complement strand
GGAAGGAAGGAGGTGGGAAGTGGCGGCGGCGGCGGCAGCAGCCCCGCTGCGGGGGGGCGCGGAGCAGCGGCGGGAGAGGAGCGGGCGGCGAATGTAAATGAGGAGCCGGTGTTGCGGCAGCGGCTGGGAGGGAGATTAGGGGCAGGTTTTTACAAGGGCTGTGTTGGATTAGCGGTAATTGCGCTGAAAGGGGAAGCCCGGTATTTAGGGAGGGGGCAGGCTGGAAAGGTTAAATGCACAACAAAAGCTGTTGACAAGAACGCGGCATTAAAATGAAATTATAGGTAGCCGCTACAGCGGTTTGCTCTGCACGGTCCCTTTTGCTACAACCAGTGGGTTGTTTGAAATTCTGACAGTGTTTTACCTCTCTTGCTTACACCAGGGCTGGGTGCTTTTAGGGCAACTCTTGCAGTTTTGTACCCAGCTGGAAGAGACCCCCAGAAGAAATATGCTACCACTGAATTATGATTTATCCTGCAGGCAAGGGAAGGTTTCCAGGGTCATTGGTGTGGCTACTCCAAGAATAACTGAGCCTCAGAAGTGCAGATCCAGAAATAGCGTCGGCTTCCAAGCCAGATCCCTTCCAGTTTAATGCCTTACCCTACGTGCTACTGCTTTCTGAACATTTTAAGCCTTCGTTCCTCTTCCCTCATTAACCATCATCATTATTGGTTTGTATTTTTCTATATTCACGGACAGAGGGAAGAATCTTACCTTTTTACTTACCTTTTTGCCCTGGGTTTTCTATTTCTACATAATTATTAACAGCCAACACAAACCTGCTCCATCTATCTTCTGCCAGTGTAGGCTATCTTACTTGTTTTTTCTATTACTTCAGTGGAAATGTTGAGTGTGTCAGGAATCCAGGATGTAAGCGTGTGAAGTGATACACGCATAGCTTCAGACATCCATGGTAGGTCGTAGCAATGAGTTGAATCCAGCTGTCTGGTTGCTCGGCATTTTGTTCCAGAGGGTTTGCCACCTATGCAGTCTTCCTTCTGATTCAAGAAAGAGTCCGTGCTGGTAAAATATTACCAACACTGAAACTATGGATTATTTGATAAGACGTTCCTTTGTCGGTGCAAGAGTGTCAACCACTGCCTTGTTTTTACAGCTTTCCTTTCTTTTTTCTTCTTGTGCCCAATATATCCTTCGAGTTGCTGCATACTAATACCAAAACGAATGGCTGAGTCCATGTTACACGCAACAACCAACAACATCTGTAGTCAGTTATTTTTTCAAATCAGGGAACAAGTATGAAATAATTAGGCTAAATGTGCTAATTGAGCTGTAATAATGGAGTAACCCATTACTGACTGGGAAGTGTAAGATTCACAACCTCCTATATGATGAGCAAATAGATGTAAGGACAATTTCTCAGATCAGCATCTTCAATTATGTCTGCAGTTTGTGGATACTCCAGTTTATAACACCCAAACCACGTACACTGATCACCAGTTTATATATTCCATAACATAGTCAATAGCCTTTAGAGCTATAGGGGAGGAGAGAGTGCTCCAATGTCTGCATATGTAAAATACATCTTTCCATCTACATTAAGTGACCGACTAAGGACTGTGAAAATCCTGGCTGTAATTGCCCAGTTCAGCTTTGCAATAGGCAGTGCTTTCTAGCTATCAGTGGGATCAAGCATGTCCACCCTGCGGAAACTTTGCTTGCCACAAACCCTTTAAAAGTTCCTTTTCCCAGGTTTTATGCACTTACTATACCATTGCTAGCAATGAAGTTCATAGTAGCAGGAATATTACTGGAGGTAGGTAACAAAGGGCTTCAGCCCCTCACTACAAGAAAGACATTAAGGTACTGGAGTGCGGCCAAAGAAGGGCAACGCAGCTGGTGAAGGGTCTAGAGAGCAAATCTTACAAGGAGCAGCTGGGGGAACTGGGGTTGTCTAGCCTGGAGAAAAGGAGGCTGAGGGGAGACCTGATTGCTCTCTACAACTCCCTGAAAGGAGGTTGTAGCCAGGGGGGTGTCGGTCTCTTCTCCCAAGTAGCAAGTGACAAGACAAGACAAAATGGTCTTCAGTTGTGCCAGGGGAGGTTTGGGTTGGATATTAGGAACAATTTCTCCACCAAAAGGGTTGTCAAGCCTTGGAAGAGGCTGCCCAGGGGACTGGTTGAGTCACCATCCCTGGAGGTATTGAAAAGATCTGTCGATGTGGTGCTTAGGGGAATGGTTTAGTGGTGGACTTAGTGTTAGGTGAACAGTTGGACTCAATGATCTTAAAGGTCTTTTCCAGCCTAAATGATTCTATGATTCTATATCCTTGCCTGACAGAGTAGGCCTGATGCAGAGCTGGTATTGGAAATGGAGTAACTGTTCTTAGCTCAAGAATAACGTGTTTCTTTGTACTCGAAATTAAACCTCAGTCCAGATTCAAAGACAAAAAGAGCATCAGTTTGCCTAATCTTCCTGCTGCCCTATACAGAATAAGGTAACAGTCCAAAGTTAAAAAGCACTCCTATCTCCTCCCACAGAGGGGATTTATTTGGCAGAATGTCCATCAACTCTGATAACCTTTTAACAAAAATTTTGTTCTGTAAAGCTTTTTCTTCTATAGTTGCTTACTGCAATTCAGGAGGAAATCTCAGCTGCTGAGAAAACATTATCCTATGGTTCACATAGACCACATACGAAATTTTTTTTTGCAGAGAAATCACTTGTCTATGTTTAACATACCTGAGGTTAACCACTTTAAGGCAGTTTAGTAGTTTGTTTTTAACTAGCCAGCATTAGTTATTCACAGGTTAAAACATGTTTTCTGAAGTAGACTAAGGTTCAGCCTCTTCAGAGATCTACAATTTAAAGAGAGATTATAGCTTGTCTCTGGTCAAAAGTCAGCAAGCTCGGCTCCTTTGAGGAACTATAATTCATAAGTAATTATAATGAACAAATGAGAAGGATTGGAATTTCTTCCTCACTGGAACAAAATTCATTTTGATGTTATAACTATAGTTATAAGAAATTTTTGAAATCGTCATGAGATTTGTAAAAGCACAAGACATTATTCATCCTTGTACCTACTGAAAAACAAAAAAAGGAGTTCCAAACCAAATAAATGGCAATTTTCAGTGCATAGAGAATCCAGATTGCACTGGTTTAGATAAGAAGTAAACCTTTTCTTTGTAAATGGATGGAAGTTGTAAAGTAGGATGAACAAGTGGGATGAATTCTTTGTCCTTTAAATACTCCTTAGCACTCAAGAGAACTGAAGCCTGATAGGTCTCCATCATCTTCAAAGGGTCTGGATGAGGTGCACAAGCAACACTGATCCAGTGTGAATATGACGTTCATGTAGGAGCCAGGGGAAATTGGGTTTCTCTTCCTGAGCCTGCCACCAAACTAACACATTTTTCTGATGCACTAGGTCATTTCTCAAGCTCTTCTTTTTCTTTTCTGTCTTTGGCCAACTTGACTTCAAGCTCTCTGTGATAGACAGGCTTTTAAAACAGCACACAGACTCAAAAAAGTTCCCGATTTCATCTAGGGATAGTAAGTACAACATAAACAAACAACCAAATTTACAGAACTGGAGCCAACAAACTAATTAATTCAAAACTTTTCAGTGTCCTTCTGAAAATGTGCCCCAGCAAGGCTGTTGTCTCGGACCACGCAGGGGTGATTCCATTGCCAACTCTCGGAGCTACAGCCACGAGGAGTCACAGGTGAGCACGCTACGACTCTAACCATTCCTTCTCTCTGCAGACCAGTCGCATGGTGGGTAACAAACATCCAGCAGCAGCTTATACATATGCAAGTTTTAAAACTGAATCAGTCTGTCACTGGAAAGAAAAAGTATACAGAACTTATTACACAGTATTTTTCCACCCCCTTCTTATTCTAGAAAGACTATAATTATTCCCTGTTGCAGGAGCTATACAGTAGTAATCCCTCTCCTCCTACATGCTTCATTTACAACTTGAGAGCTAACAGCCTATTAAGTTTTTAATAAATTATACTAAAATATTGTGGCACTGTTCTAAAAATAAAACCTGGTGATGAGTTGCTAAGGATATGTTCCTTACATGCATAAAACTGACCCTTAAACACATAGGGTTTTTTACAAAAATGTCTTGGCTTATAAACATCTGTGATCATAAATATTTCTCGGAAAAGCACTGGCAGTGAATTTGTGGTATTAGAGTCACTTTTTTAAAGGAGAAGGCTTTTTCCGTTTCACTATTAATCTCTTTTCCTTTCATCTCAAATTTAATTCATCTCTAGGTCTTTACAAAGTCGTGAAATTATTCATGTGCTAAGAAGGATAAGGTAGTATGAAAGAGGGAAAGACCTCACAAAGATTTGATAAAAGTAACAGTAAAAATACTGGGAAAAATACAGAAAATATTGGTCTTTCATTCATTCAGGACCACAACATCAGCCTAAGCCAGTTTAGAAAGTTTTAAAAATAATGCTTCTCATTTTGCATTCACAAGACTAATTTTAATGGAGAGTTCAGATAACAGCAGGCAGTGGCGTGTTCTGTTACTACTGTCTTAGTAGTATTTACATTTATGCTTAGCAATGGGTCCCTGAATCTATGGTGAAAATATTTAATTAAAGTAGTCTGCTTTTCAGGCATCTTGAACATTCAGCTGCTTCACTGACAATCATAGAAGCTATAAACTAGCAGCTCTAAAACTGAGCAACATTTACTTAAATCTCTATACATGGTCCTGGAAGTCTAACATTAAGCCTACAAACTTCAAAAATCTTAAACTTCATATCTGGGGATTTTCTGTCCTTTTCTGTCTCTCACAATCATCTTATACCACCCAGAATTTGTAAAGAAGAGAAAGGGAAGAACCAAAAGATGATCGGATTGAATGCCAAAGTCATCTACACATAAGACATGCTTACATATTGAATCGCTTGAGGAAAGCATGCACAGATTTCGTTTTGATGCATATTAATCAAAAAGGTAGCTGTTAATAGGGGAAAGCTGTTTTTCTGCTGTTTGTGTGAACATACCAGATGCCTCTAAGCATTTAATTAAGCAAATAATATCTTAAAGATGGAAAAGAAGCAATATATTAAAAATACGAAATCATCAACAAAACGAAAACGTTACCAAAGCTTTAAAAGTTCTCAGAGAGGGAAGAAAAAACCTTAAGCCTTACAGAGGAATACAAAAGACTTTGAGCGTGCTGTTCTTTGGGTAAGACTGCAGCTGTTTAGGTATTCTGCTGAAGAACATGGAGTATACCATTGAAAAGGGTAAACTAGGATATAAAAGTTTCAATGCCTGTCACAATTATTTTAGTTCTGTCCTCTAAATATTACATGTCAGGATTTTTTCACATAAAAAGAAATCCAGTTTAAAGAAGCCCTCAGCCATAAAGAATTCCTACTACTGTTTGAGCAATCACTAGTGGCTGGAGCTGTCTTCCTGAAGGGTCACCACACCACACCGAAACAGTGGAGGCTTAAATTTCCATTTTACTGCATGTCTATCAGAGTCAGGAATAACAACAGTGGCGGACCGGGGAAGAAACTCGGGCACTCAGGACAGCAAGTGACTGAGAAGACATCCCCTCATGGCATGCCTAAGCCTCTTCAATAGACCACACATCTTCACATGTCCCATAAACTCTACAGTTTTGTTGTTGCTGCCTTTTCCTTCATCTTAGGTGTTTCCTTAGTTTATGTCTGTATGGTTGACAGAAATATTCCATGACCACTTTGATGCTGGGGTTTCATATGTGCTTTCCAGCAGCCAAAGATCCCTGGCGATCACTTGGTGAATTGCTTTGCATTGGGAACTGCTTTGGAGCATCTTTGCAGAGTTTTCACTTCACCTTGCACCCCAAAACAGCTGCTTGGGCATCTGTGTATCACCCAGCTGTCCTCCACCAGGGAAGCTCTCCTTCCTGCCGTAAGAAAATATATCAAATATCAAAATATTATGTGGCTGAAATAGGTGGAATTTAGTTTTGAGCCATTGTCTGGGAGCCAGATGTACACCTTGTGGAAACTTAGTGGTGTCAATGAAATTATTCTCAGAACTACCTTATACCCAGCTCTTGGAAACAGAGATAAAAAACATGTACCATTTCTAATGGTACAAATACATGACTAAATACAACTAAAAGCAACTGCAGGAAAACTTTGATTAACTGTGAAAGAATATGAGACACAACAGTGCCAAGATCTTCAATTCTTTTCCTATCTGTTGCTAAACGTTCTTAACTAAGTACTTAATCCTGCAGTTGGGTTTTAATAAACTGGTATTAGGGCTGTTGTTATTGTGTCAACATTGTGATAAAAATCCAGGAGGCCTTTCCAGAGATCATCATCATCATAACAGCAAAAAGATAGGGCTTGCTATTTTCTTAATAAACAACAGATAAGATATAAACTTCCCTTGTATTTGGAACCTCCCTGCTGTCCAGAAACTAAACTCATTGCTTCATTATAATGAGGACCCTTGCAGATTTCTTTATAATTGCTAATTACTTTTTAATCTGCCTGGCAATAAATAGCTTTTCTAAACTTAATTGATTTCACTCACAAGGACTCACAGATAACCCAGGATTGTGCTCACCATCTGTCATGTAAACACAGGTAAAGTAAAATTTTCTTTGCTTTTTCCTCCTAAATTAACTCTCTTTTCCTTTGGAGTTGCTCTGTCCAGATTTAGAGTAGCACACAGCAATTTTCAGAACTCTTCAGAAGCAGAAATGAAACATACAGTGAACATCAGAGATTTTGAATAAGTTGCAAAGGGTTTTATTAAACTAAAAGTTCCCCTGAAAAGAGAGTGCAAGTGTTATTCCTAAATGTAAAGATGAGCGAATCTACAATCAGGTTGCAAACTATCAAGGGATTGGATTAACTCAGTATTATATTTCTCCAAATTAAGGAAACTAAAATAAGCTATGTTATTTGTCTTTTTCTGAACTGTGCATTTCAGGGAGAGAAGGAAAGAAGACCTCATGCATTTCCATCCTCAAAGGTTGAGACTGCTTTGTAATGAAAATTATCGTCACAGAACTTACAAGTCTAGGAAGTGAGACTTTAAAAACGGATGTCTGATAAAAATTGTTTGCACTGTCCCTGATCCAATTAGAAAATTATCTCCATGACATCATGACACTATGTTTCTGGTTTTATGAAAATGTAACCAGTTGGAGCGTGGATCTCCTCTTTACAGCTGGATGAAACTATTTGAACAATTGCATTACCAAAACAATATAATAGGTCTTTTTCAAGGGCTATTAATTCAGGCATGTAAAAGCATTTTGTAGAGATTTTTAAGTGCATTTGATCACAAAACATACTGTAGGATTGTGATTCACTAGTGCATTAACTTGTCTGCTGGTGTGATTCCTGGAAATCCTCCGGTCAAAGCAGCTTTCCAGAAGGGTTCCACAACAGCCTCCATGTCCTGCCAACAGTATTTTTCCTCACTTTTTCAAGGAAAAGAAAAAGAAGGTCTTTTTTTCTAAATATGACTTGCAATAGAAGTGTGGAAGTATTTCAGCCTAATATAAAATATGGTGAAGGTATCTGCCTCTTATTTATTGTTAAAAATAAATGTGGTGTGTTGACAAAACAAATAGATTATGACTGTTTTCTTTGAAAAAAAAAAACAAAAAATATGTGTTGCACTGAAACACCTGAAACCTGGCATATGAATTCTGTTATACCATATTGATTTCTTCTGATTGTTTTTGTCCACAGAGTGTTAGATTTTTGTTTACTACATAGACAGGAAAAAGAAAAGATCATTTTCAGAGAGAGGTATTTTCCTTTCTTTTAGTATCTTCCAGGGGGGAAAACTCCCCCCACTTTGTTTTCCATCCACTTGCCATCCTCCTTTTGCCTACCATTTGCTGCTTTCATCTCTGCTTGCAAAAGATTCTTGGCCATTTTTACAGAGCCAACCTCCTGAACAGCCTCTGCCCATCAATTTCCTGCAAGTTCAGGTGTTTGAGTTTTTCCCTTGATGCTTCCAAACTTCCGGAAAGACTTGCCTGTAGCTCTGCCATACAAATCTCCATCAAATCCAAGATTTGCCTCATCAGTTCTGAAACACAGTAATTCAATTTGGAGGCAATCCAGACTGCACTGTATTTTGTGCTGTGTTTTGTGCAAGAAGCTTCTGATCAGTCAACGCCAGATTTTATTCATCTATTTCTATTACATGTCAATAAACCAAACAAACAAAACCCTCTTAAGCACTGGGCAAATTATGCTGTCTGAGATGGTTAATATTACAGAAGGCAGGAGCTGTTAATGGCAGGGCACGCTGGCATTGGTAGACAGCATTTGTCAAAGTGAAAACGGACTGAGTGGCAAGGAGAGAGGGTTGGTAAAGGAAAAATTAGAGAAGTTTTAAGCCCCAGTTTACATTTTATATGTCATCCCAGATCAGTAACAACTGTAAGACGTTGGCAGCTGATCTTTGTTTGGTAACATTAATAAAAGAGGATGGTGAAAACAGCTGCATTTCTAGTGGATATTTATCTATCTCCTAATGTGTATGAATTAGCTATATTAATTAACTTTGACATTAATTGCCAGACGCAGCATTATGATCAGAGAAACGAGTCTCAAAGAGCACCATTCCCTGCTTTCATGTTGGGGAGAGCGCTGGGCTCAGGTGATGCATTGTCAGGGCACGCCTCAGGGACCCATAAGGACCCTCAGGGACCCATAAGGACCCTCCTGCCCCTCAGCCAGATGCAGCCGCAGGGCGACAGCTTTGCAGATGCAGATGAGCAGGTCTTTAGCCTGTTGGCAAGCTCCATCACCTCTGAAGATACAATACAGAAAGCAAGCGTGCTATCCACCTTGTCTTGATTTTAAAGCAAGGACAAGTTAGTCAGTGCATCTAGTACAGTTGCTGGTAATTGTGAGAGTCATGCAGGGATTTTCTTGGAAAGGATGGATCAGCAAATGTTTTGGCTTCTTATTCGTGTCCAGTAAAAAGGGAGGTCCTAAATGTGGGTGATTTTGTTTAGAATGTGTCACATTTCAAGGTGTTTGGCTAAGCATTGGTCACACTCTGAGATGAACAGAATCCCAGGAGTTGGGATGGCAACAGGACAATCCTTGGAAAGAAAATAAATGTATTCGGGCTGTGAAATTTGGAGTAATGATTCACTCAACCTTGTGGCAGCAGTGTAGGAGTCAGGCTGGTAGATGCTGAACTTGGACTGATACAAGCAGGACTTCTTTCTCTCGAAACAACCAACCCAAGTGTGACTTTGGACTCCCTCACTAAGGCTGTCATGCCATGCCTTGAATTCACAGGACAAACAACAAATTATGTCCGTGTGTGTGTGTACGCACATGCAGCAGTAAATAAATGTTGTGATTTGCAGCTCAATTCCAAAGTACCATCTGTGCCCTCTTTCATCAGTGTGCCTGAGTCAAGTATTTTTTCAGCATTAGAGGCAAGCTTCTCCGCTGAAAAGCAAGGGATTTTTCTTAGACCATTTAAGAGTTTACAGTGGTCCCGTCTATCCTGTACCTTCCTCGCTGCCCATGGAAAATGGAGGTTTCCAATCTATTTGTCTGGTTCTATTTCGAATGCTAAATTCAACCTTGTTATTAACCACCCTCTAGCAACTCACAGTCCCACAACACATCAACCAAGATGATCCTAATGGTTTTACAGGCCTGTGGCCATGTTCTGAGACTTTGAAGTTAATCATATTGCTTGAATAAGGACTTCAGAAATGTTAAAGCATTTGGTTAAGAACTGCAAACACAGAAACAAAAAATACAATGTCCCTACATACCCCTTGTTCTCTTGAAGACAAAGTGGAAATACTTGCCTCATTCTTTTCTCTTCCTATGCAAATGTCTGCGGTTTCATGAGGTTTACGTTATTAAAAATTATTCTCCGAGGCAAAAGTTTTAGAGCCAACTGAATGTGGTTCATTTTCAAGTCAATGAGTTTCTATTTGAACAGTCAAGTCATACAAGTTAAGATAGTGGAATATGAAAGCAATAATCTAGTAATAACAAAGTGGGAAGAAGTATGAGTACTTATTGAGCCTCGGTCCCTCAAGACTGCACAATTATGTCCAAGTTTTTAAATATGCTGAGCTTCAACTTAAGTCATGTACATGTAATGGAGCAGGCAAAATTTTAACAGATTCACACAGTTAATGGTTTCCTGAATTTTGCACTTGTTTGAGTAGTACCTCGGTATATAATATATTTTTCCTAAGCTGCTGTTCAAAAATAAAATTAATTAAGGAAAAAGTAAATGCAACATTCTATTCAGTCGAAAAGAATGTGTATGTGTTAGTGCTGTTCTTTTTTTCAATTATTTGCTTTGTTTTAAAGGAGGAACATGAGTAGTTTTTTCCTACTGCAGTTAATCCTGGAAGGATTGAAGGAAAGAATGAAGAAATGAACAGAAAACAAAGGACATTTGTAAAAGACCAACTAATATAATCTGTCTGTGGAATTTTAGCACTCATGCAACACGTGTTTTTATTCAAAAGTTTAAATTTTCCCTTCTCTTTCTGAATTTATTTTAGGAGACACTGACCACATTTCAGCTTTGATATAACCATTCTCAACCTAATCAGCTGCCAGCTTTAATTATTTAGTACCTCCATGTCAGACAGCTGAATCTTTGGAGTTCATCCTCCATTACTTCTTCAATAAGAAATCTCTAAACCCCTTTTTCTTCTACCTTTCCAGCCTCCAATGGGTCTCCTCTGCCTCATCACAGACAAAAGTCAAACTTTATCCAACCCATAATCAACTTCTTCCAACCAGTGATTGTATTTATTCGATGCCTTTTGATTTATAATGCCATTCAGTGTGGCACCTGCCTCATCTCAGCCCTATTCAGCCTTCACCAATGGCTTGCTAGGCACTTGTTTATTCATCTCCTCCAAGAAATGCTGTACCTAATGGAAAGTTGCAATTCTCCATTTCTTAAAGTAAGGAGTGAAGCAACCCGTTTTTCTTTGTCAGCTGTATGCACATACATATATGCACATACATATATTTTCATTACTCACTACAGGTTTTTCACAAAATCTTTCCCATGAAAGCTTCTCTGTCTGGCTATCAGGAAAAATCTATGTTCTCACATTACCCATATTAAAGTCAGCTCTGACTCCGTCACTATTAATGCAAACTAGAACTTATTCTCCTGTTTCTTCCAGATTTTTATTTCCTATCTCTCCCAGCCAAGGCAAGAAAGAGTATATGGGGAACAGAATACACCTAGGCAAAAGAAAATCTAGTTTAAAGAGACAAGGTTTGTCAAATGTCTTTCTGAACACCACCAGAAATTATAAAAAACAGAGAAATTGAAAATTAAAGGCACAGTCATGCTTTACAAAATGCTTATCTACCAGTATTTTTCTACTTCCATTGCTGCTACTGGCTCTCCTATACCTTTGCACTCTTTATAAAGGTGCTAGGTGTTCATGTAGAACATATACTTACAGAAATGTATATTTCTAGCTCCTGAAAAGCCTTTTGCCCTGTGCTGTGGTTTAACCTGGCAGGCAGCTAAAACAAGCACACACTGCAATTCGCTCCCTCCCACCCTCCCAAGTGGGATGGGGAAGAGAATAAAAAAGAAAAAGATAAAACTTGTGGGTTGAGATAAAAACAATAGGAAAGAAAAGGAAGAGAATTATGATGATAATAATACTAATCATAATAATTATAAAGAATATACAAAACAAGTGATGCACAGCACAATTTCTCACTACTCAAAGCCAATGCTCAGCTAGCTCCCGAGCCACCTCCTAGCCAACTATCTCAGTTATATACGGAGCATGACATCATAGGATATGGAATATTCCCTTGGCCAGTTTGGGTAAGCTGTCTTGGCTGTGTCCCCTCCAAGCTTCTTGGGTGCCCCCCACCTTCTCTTTGGCAGGGCAGTATGAGAAGCTGAAAAGTCTTTGACTGCTGGGCAGCAACTAAAATATCAGTGTGTTATCAACATTATTCCCATCCTAAATGCAAAACACAGCACTATACCAGCTGCTAGGAAGAAAATTTAACTATTCTAGCCGAAACCAGGACACCTTATTAGCCAGGGTAAATTCCAGAACAAATTCCACTAGATCTGCCAGTAAAATTTGTGCCGAAGTTCAGAACAGAGCTTCAGTTAACTGTAAAAAAGGCTTGGAGCACAATTCTATGAACTCTATAGTTGGGAAAGTTAAAAATCAGATTTGATTTTGAGACTTGATTTCATTTTGGTTACAAAAAAAATCAAAATCTTTCCTTCTGCTGCATGGATCCATTACTGAAGTGGGAGACCATAACAGTGAGAAAGATAGCTTCTTGCTGTATTGTAAGCTTGCTCCTGCTCTGGGTGGTTGCCCTAACACATCTCAGTAGTCACTATGGTTAATTGTGCGATATAGCACAGGCTAGAAAGCCATACTGTTAATAGTAGGGGTATCCCTCCAAACCCTCTAACCTGTTGAGTAGCATGCTCTGCATCTGCATTGCCATCACAAGACCTTTGGCACTGATACTGTCCAGCTGACATCAATACAAGCCTTGCTGTAGACTCCAAGGATCAGGAACTTTATTTCAGACACAAGTCAGAATTTTGCTTTCTAAACGATATCTTTTGTGTTAGTTTCAAAAGTCATTTTACTTTCTCTTTACCTGTTGCTTTTCTCCTATCTCATTCTGTAGAATGACTAAAAATAATGACCTGGTTATAAATAGCTAATGCCCCTGAATACAAGGGGAAATGAAATGAAAACTGAGAGATCTTTGGCATTAGATCAAAAGCTGTTAGGGACAGTTTCCTTTGGAGTGTAATTGTAATTGGCCAACTTTGTGACTTAAGGGCAGGGAAAATAAAAGGAATATAAATCATGGAGGGAAACAGCCCACTTTGAAGTTTGCATCTCATTTTGAAGTCATATCTGTTTCCATGACAAACAGCCTTGGTTAATACCTTTATGGCAGACATACAAGTAGTCAGGTTTTTGTCCATAATGTGAAAAAACTAAAGAGAACTGAGCAATGAAGGGCTAAGGAAATACTAAAAATAGCATGGAGCTGCACCAGTCAGTCATGGATGGGACCAACAACAGTGCTAAGTGTTGTACAGAAAGAGTAAAAAATAATTCCTTCAGAAGATTCAAATTCCCAATAGTTTTATAAGGTATTAGACTTTTTTGTCTGGAAAGACATTATGCCCTTGGAAAAAAAAAAAACAACAAACGTGTTTGGCACTGACTTTGAAGCAGACAGCTTCCTCTTGCAGAATTAGTTTTCCTTGCATTTTGCTTAAAATCAAATTTTATTTTCAAGACTGTTGTGTAAACCAGCAAATGTTTGTGAAATATTAAAGATGTGAATCTTTGTGTATAGGTAATTTTAATTAAAAAAGCAGCTAGCTAAGAAAGCATACCTAGAGTATCCTCTAGCAAACAATACTTACCCATTTTCTTCAGACACCTTGATTACAAAAGTAAATAGATAAGACACAGGTCATACTGAGTTTCCTGGTCTTACTACCACTCTTTTTAGCAACTGGGGTGATTCAAGGGGGTGACTGGCAAGGGATTTCCTGTTCAATGAAGTACAATTTGTGCTAGAAGAAGGATTCTGTTTCTTCCTACTTAAAAAGCTGCCCAAGTTCACTAAAATATAAATGAGTACACTTGTATTTTTCTGCACATTACTCTTGTTTGAATGGATAATGTGAGGGAAGACACAACTGAAAAACAGACCAAAAAGTTTGTTCAAAACCTGGACAGATTTACAAACATTGATACGAATGAGGGTTTATTTTGAAGGTTGTAGGACAGCAAGAGGACATGAGGGCATCTAGAGGCTCAGAGTTTCAGTGTAAGGTTCTGCCTAATTCAATGTACAGTATATGCCACTGGAAATAACGGCAACATGCTGATAAAGTGAGGCAGTCTTTATGCATTTGTTTTACAGAAAAATACAGGTGAGTTACCATTTGCTTTACTAGCCAGAAGCAGTTCAGTTCTCTCTCTCTCATTTTAACTTTGTCAGCCTCTATATCCTAGTTGTTAAAACACAATTCTTCCCTCCCAGCCAGCCTTGTTTATGTTGCTTTAAAAACTGTTCCTCAGAAATCATCCACCAGGATTTAAGTGTTTCTATTACTTGCATGTTTCTGAGAATGCTGCCTATTTGTCTTATCTTTGAAAGATCTGGGCCAAAATATTAGTAAGACTAAATAGAAATGGGAATGAGTTATCTCACAAGAAGAATGGGGTTTTTTTGGAAGGGAAAATAATTTCAAGGAATCTTGTATTTAAAAGGAAGACAGTTATATCAGTCCTTGCTTGTGTTAAAAAATTTGGAATGATTTACCGCACACACAGTACTATTATTGACTTGATAGCTACCCAGTGTGAAAGCAGTAGTAGTGGATTTCAATGTATAGAATTAGGTAATCCTACTTTGAGTTTACATAAACCTTTATAAAATGCGAGAGAAACTACAATGACCTCCAACTGCACAAAATATTTCATATAAAAAGAGGTTACTATAGCTCAAATCCCTAATTTTTATCCTCTTTGCTAAAAATAAAGGTGACGATTCTGACACATTTACTCACATTGCCAGTACCTGACTGCACGCATTGCTCTACTGTAGAACAGAAAGGCATGGTCCTGATTGAAGGCCAGATGCTGCAATGAACATCTGATTACAGGAGAGTTTCCACAGGAGAGTCTGCTGGAGCATGGTTATAAATAGGTTGTGCTCAGCCTAAGTCAAGCATGTAGTTTTTGCGCCATCAGGCATAAAAAGAAGTATCGGTTCACTTTATGTTCTCCATCTTTGTTTGGATAACTCACTTGTTAATCCAACACAGGCAGCGAGCAATTCACAGCATTTTTTTCTTCTGCTCTTATTCCTGTCAGTCCTAATAATATAGAGGGCTGTGGTTTGTTGTTTCTTTGGATCATTACTGAAAAATATTTATTCACTGCTGTCTCAAGGTTGATGAACAGGTGTATTCTTAAATCTTCATTTAGTTTTCAGTGACTCATTTGGATGTTTCGGAGTTCAGTCTCTCACATCCACTCCTTCACATCATTCAAATTTTCCCTGTGCTGACAGGATTGTAGTGCCAGCTTAATTACTGCATATGCGTTTGCTTTGCTAGCAAGTCATGAGTTGAGGAAAGTATGATGCATAAAAAAAGTATTGTTATAGTTCTGCTAAAGCAAGGTCTGTAAGAGAGGCACATCCTTTTATTAGATCAAATGATACAGTTAGGAAAAATGGACAAGTTTCCAGGCACAAACATGTGAAGCCTAATAGCTGGTCCCAGCTGTGTTAGCTGGTTTAATATCATTCTCCAAAAGCTTTGTCTGTCATACACATACACACAGAGTACTAATTTGTGCCTTGTGCATTCATTTCAAATGAAGATTTATTGGTATTTCCAGTTTTTAATTAGGAAATGGTGGGGGGAGGTGGGAATAGGTAAGAAAAATTATTAAGAGTTAACACTGAATTTCCTTGAAACTGAACAATAGGTTTAGTTACTTACAAAGATTGTTATGGAGTAGGTATTGGTACATACAACTGGCTGCAAATTTCTTTGTGAGATGACTGTGATTGAGGTCCAAGTCTATAGACCTCTGAGCTTCATAAATTGGGATCTTGACAGATTTTGAGCTGCCCTGTGCTGTTTTACATTCTCTCAGGTTATTCTATTGTTGAGATGTTTACTGCATGAATCTGATGGTATGATGTGACAGCTGGGGAGAAATAAATGGAAAGTGTTGGAAATGTTTAGAAACTAGTCTGGGAAAAGACCTGTGAAGAGAGGACAAAATCCAAGGTTGTTTCTGAAGAAGAAAAGTGATAGATTGGAGAAACCAAGACAAGAAATAAGCACTTGCTAAAGTATTAGAGATAACTAGGGAGGCAGGAGACGGACATCTAATTCAGTTATGATAGACATGCATGGCCTATTTCACAACCTCTTGCTCTAAAAGTGCTGTACTCACAGCTAGAAAAAGACAATAAGAAGATTGGTAGGAAGACTGGTAGGAAGACTGTCTGGTGCTCAGAATGGTTTTCACAGTTTTGAAGAGAAGATTCAGAGCTATCTGAACTTTGTTTTGCAGACGAATGACAAGGCTAAACTTTGAATAAGGAATAATGCAAGAAGAATCCCAGAGAGGCATATAGCTCTGCAAAGGCAAAATTGATTGCTGCTTATCACATCTGAATGAAATCACATGAGTATTTGGGAACACATCATAAAAATAAGTGCTACAGATGTCCTCTGCAGACATTTCCCCACATTTTGTGCCCCTGACTAGGATCTAGTTCCCCATGTATAAAAATGTCCCTACACACCCACTTATCTGCCACTAGTTGTTATTGTTTCCTTATTACAAATTCACCTTGATGAATTGTTTCGAAACCCTTCTGGCCTGAGGGAACCTCTTGATGCTATATTGTATCATTCAAGGAGTAAGATAATTTAAAATATTTTTTTTTACTAACTCTCAACTAAAAATACACCCTATTTCTGAGACTGGCTATATAAAATTCAAGAAATTTGGCCGATACGTCCTTACTGTCACAGTCATCAGAGAGGTTGTTGCCACTGACAGCCCACTGCTTTTGATAATGGTTTTTCTTGGAGAAAGCAAGAAATTCTTGTCCAGGTAGGTGACAAGCCAGTGAAGGTTTTTTTGTATTTGTCATTCTGAGACAGAGTGTATCCTATCTCAATCTTATGTTTACCATGCCGATTAAAGCAGAGGTCTTAGCAAAGGAAGAAGATACTTAGTATGCAAAAGGCTATGGTGAGTTGCTGGATGACTGAGCTGGTGGTTCCAAAGTACGTCCCAGGTTGATGGTATTATAGAACAATGGGAGATACTGATGATGCTAATGGAAAAAACAGCAACAAACAACTAGGCTATTATGATCATAGGATCAGGCCAAACTGAAAAATGGAAAAAGTAGTTCAAAGATAACAGTTACTCTGGGCCCTGGGGAAACCAGTCTGGCTCAGCTGCTGTCTGTGTCAAAAGGAAAGGGCTCATCTGAGAAAATGAAGTGCTGTTTATAACCAAGGTAGACATTGGCAGGGCTTATACCATCCCACAATAATGCAGTGGACATAGCCAAGATTAAAAGGATTTGTAAAACATGATTTACATGATAGGACAATAGAAAATGCTATTTGCTGCTCACCTTTCTAGGCCTGTTATTCATTAGAGTAACTCATGATGATTTTTTGAAGTCCAGAGGAAGAAGAAAGGCTTGGATGGATTTCATCAAACTGTAAACTCCCTGCCTGCGTTCCATGCACATCGGTGTTGCTTTCATATCACGTCTGCAAGGCTCTGAGCACACCCTGAAAGGTGTTCCTTTCCTCCTTCCCCAACCATACTCAGACTCTGCTTTCCTCCTTTTGCCTCAGGCTCAACTATATAATTTTCCATTACTAAATCTATGTGTTGGCAACCTTTGCGAAGTTCTCCATTTGCTATCTCCATGCAGCCTTCTCCTTTCTGTTTACTTCTAATATAGAAAGGAGAGTAAGAAAGAAACCTAATATATATGGCATAGTTTCTATATTCTGGTGTGTTTATTGTTTTATTCATGCATTGTTGCTTCTGTTCTGACCATAAGGAACACAACAGCTGTTTTTTCTGTCCATTAGCGTCATTGCATGTGCCTGTCAGGCCATTCATTCTGAGCTATCTGACGCTCCTCTTCTTTGGTTGTCCTGTATAATGCTTATTGCAGGTAAGGAATGACAAAGTTGTTCCTAAATACTATGTCTACTGCCTTACAGAAATCAGGTCCAGGGAGAGACTACTGCTCCTTCATTTTCTACCCTTCTCTCCTATGGCAGACATATGGCCTTGGTTTTCGCAAGCTCAGGAGGATCAGGCCAGCACCGTACTTGACAGTGGGAGCTCCAGCCCAAAGCCACAGGACCTGCAACAGACACTGCGCCAAATCAGCGCCGATGCAGTTCCTCATCACCATGGTGATGGGCATGACTATCATCCAGATGATAAAACAAAACTAGTCCCTTTGGCCTTTGCAGATCACTGAAAATCCCAATGGTTTTGATGAGATTAATTCTAGTGTCATGGAAGCCACAGTAAGTGATCTGTGCCCAATCTGTGCCACTTTATTGCCACGAAGGTGATGACTGCATTGATAAACCAGAAATGCTGAGTGCTACACGGCCTAAAAGGTTCAGGAATCCCTGACCCTGAACCAGTCCAAACTGGATAATTATATTCTAAGGACTTAAATGCTCAGCAAATTTAAAATGGTTATCTGGGTAGGGTTTTTTCTACTTCATCCTCTAAGCCTCCATTTCCTTGCTACTTTCTATTACATAAAAGCCATCATATTTATGTAAAACACATTCACAGACATTATACACACATGCTACTACGTGTGTATACCTTTTTGATGTGCTTTGAGGTGAAAGGCAGTATATTAATGCGAGATTACTATCTGTTCTTCAATAAGAAATCAAAGAGAAAATAGATCAAGAGGTAGTGATTTCATATAAAACCACAATGAGAGGTCTCTGTCTCCATGTTTTGTCTACCAAGTTATTTATAACCTGTAATTATTACTGCCCTTTCCACGGTATAACTAGGTTGCACATTGTAGATTATTAGAGTGATTATTCAGTATTGGTCAAACCTTAAGGTCCTAATTAATTCCTAGTACAAGTGAAATTATTAAAGCTTTATCTACAAATGGAGTAAAACCAGACTGTTTTCTCAGCACCTGTCCTACTGCTTTATTTCACAGTTCTATTGTCATCTTTATCTTCACTGCTTTATCCAACATACAGCATTTCCACTGGCTTTGCACGAGAATGAGACTAACAGAGATGTGTCATTCCTTGGAGAAGCTTTGCCAGGACCAGCTATGAGATAACACAGATCAGTGCTACCACACGCTGCTTCTTTTTCCAACAGACCTAATTATAAAGTATTGCTTAAATTCCTGCTTGTTTATATCACATTGATTTCCAAAGAACATTGCCTAAGTAAGGGTGAAAAATGAGAACTGACTTCAGGTTCTGATCCAGCTTTCAGCAACCACCAATATTTAAGGAGTAAACTGGGAGATACCATCAATGGGAAAATGCACTGAAGTGAGACTGCACAATTTCCCATGCTTTAAATTCAATATCTCAGTAGCAATAGACAAGTTTATCCCTACATTAAATATCAAATTTCAGTTTGCATTGCAGATTTATTGAAAATGGTGATGGGAAGCAAAGCATGAAAAAATGGAAAGCAGCTAGTGGGAACCGCTTCATTTCTGGGAATCTAACAACAGCGTACGCAATACCTACATTTCTGAATTGAAAGTTGAGAGAGATAAAGGGAATTTGACCTTGTCATGGTTTAACTCCAGCCGGCAACTGAGCACCACGCTCACTCTCCCCCCTCACAGCAGGATGGGGGAAGAGAATCAGAAGAGTAAAAGTGAGAAAACTCGTGGGCTGAGATAAAGACGGTTTAATAGGTAAAGCAACAGCCACGTGCACAAGCAAAGGAAAACAAGGAATTCATTCCCCACTTCCCAGGGGCAGGCAGGTTTTCAGCCATCTCCAGGAAAGCAGGGCTACATCACGCATAACAGTGACCTGGGAAGATAAACACCATCCCTCTCAACATCCTTCTCTTCCTTCTTCCCCCAACTTTACCTGCTGAGCATGACATCATATGGTATGGGATATCCCCTGGGTCAGTTGAGGTCAGCTGTCCCGGCTGTGTTCCCTCCCAACTCCTTGTGCACCCCCAGCCATCTCACTGGTGGGGTGGGGTGAGGAGCAGAAAAGGCCTTGGCTCTGTGTAAGCGCTGCTCAGCAGTAATGAAAACATCCCTGTGGTATCAACACTGTTTTCAGCACAATTCCAAAACACAGCCTCATACCAGCTACTATGAAGAAAATAAACTCTATCCCAGACAAAACCAGCACAGACCTGAACCAAAATACCGGATCCAAACTCTGAAACTAAATTTGATATTTTCCCTCCATACCCATACTTGCCTTTTATTTACAGAGTGTGCTGTTCCCCAATTCATGATTACAGTGTCATATTTCTTTGACTCATAAGGAGAGTTGGGTGAGAAACTATATTAAAATTTTTCAACTCAGCCTAACTCACAGTGCTTGGCTGGTATAAAATTTCATTTAATTTACCTCTCTATTTTAAATATCTGAATAGACTAAGTCCCACATGCATTATGAGTAAAATAAGAAAGATAAACAAGTAAATAAAATCTCAGAATTTTATGACACAGAAATAGTTTGAAAAATAAATTTTCCATCTGAAGGCTAGCAGAGAAAAAAAGGAATTCATTTTTACTTCTTTTTCAGTAGATGCTAAGTGTTTCATGTACTGCCTATAAGCTGCCAACTTTCCCTTAGTCTACATACTAAGTGAAATCTGATCACCTTACAGCTCAAAAATATATCACAGGACAGAAATACTAGCTGTAAAGCAAGACAGACATCCTTCTGCTGAAGAGATCTCAAATTATACTTCTTTTATCTCATGGTCATGCAGACACTAATAAAAAATGCAATGACCTCCACTACTGTAACCAATAAAAATTATAATATCTGAGCAGTCAGCAGTTAATTCTGAGCAATGCTAATGGCTGGTTTTGGCAGATGATTATGTATCATTCGTTTCTCAATCCTTGTTGCATCATTGTGCAGACATCACCAGCATTTTACTGAAGACACAAGTTTATGCTGGATCTCCCCTAAGGATTAGTTTAAGTTATGGAGGAAGGAGCAGAATGTGTGCTGAACAATTGTAATCCACTAATACAATGGATTGAAAATGTGACTCTAATCATATTGGTTTCATATTTTGATTAAAGAGATTGATAGAGAAGGAGAAAATATCTCTGTGTATTGCACGCAAAAAAGAAAGACCATGTGATTGACAATGTGATAAGAATTAAGGGAACAGGGGAAGGATTAGTTACTCTGAAGTGCTGAAGTCATGAGTATCATCCCATATCAAACCACTTGAACATCTTTGCCATACTGCATATTGCAAATTACAGAAAATATTTTTACATGCTTTATTTAGAAACCTTTTTGGGGAGTGAAATATTTCTATCTAGATGCAGCAGTAACTATAAGGACAATGCTCAGGTCTTGTACTTCATTAAACTGCAGTATTTCTCACATTCTTAAAAGTACCATATAATTAGAACCTATTGCCTCTACAGAGGAGGAAGCCCTTTAAGGAATAGTTTTGTACAGCTGGTCAGGAAACCAGAATGCATGAAAAATTCCGAGATTTCAGTCTTGGCTGCTCTTTCTAAAAAGAATTGCCAATATTTTCTCAGGAAAAATGAGAGACATACTGAACACAGATTATTTAAGTCAAGGCAAACAACACCTTAAGTGAGAGAGGCACAGTTCCGCTGTTCTGCCCTTCTTGAGTTGAAGAGCAATTTGAGTTTCCCATACTCTAAACAAGAGAGAAATCTAACCATCAGTCACAAGGGTTCGTTACTCTGGGCCAAGAGCGGTGGAGTTCTTACACCAAAGCACAGTAACTGAATCTGGAGAGTCTGAGAGTCTCCCGTCCTGGAAAAGCCAACCATGTCAGTGTAAGGCGCTCATAGGAAATGTCAGCGCTTGCTTTAGTCCTTGTTCTGTATTCAACATACTGATGATTTAACCAGGCCTGTTCTTATCCCAAATGCGTGCCTTGGTTAGTGGCTGTTAGCTGCTGTAGGATCTTTCTTCTCCTGACGTGCCCTGTTGCAGAAGCCCATATCCTGAATCTAAAAAACTCCAAATATGTTTTCATCAAAATCGGCACATTTCTATTTTACTGTTTCTTTCTGAAAAAGTCAGAATTTTTAAAAAAGGACCCCCAAAAATAAAAACTTGTTGACTATCTTCAGTGATGTATACGCTATAGGGAGGTGAGGAATTCTTTCAGCTTCCGTTTTTAGCCTGGTAAGATTGATAGAGATCTAGTTTTTAGACAGCTGTGACATTTTTAAGAAGATGAAAATCATGACCTGCCACTTTGGAACACTGTTTATGTTCAGCCTTACCCAAATGTGCCTTTTGCCTAGCAGGAAGAACAGACAGTATAAAATTTGCAGACATACTTGTGCCATAATGATCTTCTTAACAAGCAGTTTGAAATAGTAGCACAAAGGGGAATGAGATGCATTAAGGAGGAACAGTAGGTTTGGCACCCTAAGGCCAGCAGCAAATATAGTTCTTACCTAGCGCTAAAATTTGCTGTGCAGATTAGTCTGGTAATCCTTGCAAAATTCAAAAGTACTGGTGTACCATTAACAAACACTACCCTCATTTAAAGAGGTTGCTTACATATCCCTAATGGGTATTGGAGGGTTCCTGTTTGTCAGAAACATAAATTTAAAAAAAACCATGAATGACTCTGGTAATCCTTGCAAACTTTTGAAAGTACTGGTGTACCATTAGCAAACACTACCCTCATTTAAAGAGGTTGCTTACATATCCCTAATGGGTATCAGAGGGTTCCCATTTGTCAGAAACATAAATTTTAAAAAACATGAATGACAGTATAACAGAAAGGGAAGAGATCTATGAGCTTCTGCAATGCATTCTCCTACTGAGGATTCATTTCTCCAGTCTAATTTATCTGAAATGTTCAGGTGTGTCCTAATTTTAGCATTTTGAGAAACAACTTTCTGAAGAATATTTGAAGAAATTGACTTGCTTTTACAACAGTGAGCTATATGGGAAGTGTTTTTCCTTAGAGAGCAAGGAGTCTAAAACATCACCAATCTGTTCCTGTGTTTGGAAATCATTTACCTACCACCTGGGAACATTACAAATTGACATATGGTACTGTCATTGTCTGCCTCCTGGCAGCTAGTGGAGGGTATCTACATGAAAGTTTAGCCTAGTTAGCACTAAAGAAGTACTAGAGAAAAGAGAACCATATTTTTTTCAAAGTAGAAATTGCACTCTTAAATAATTCTTAAAATATTGAAGCAATAATTAGAGACCAGGAGGGATCAAGCTTGCCACACTACTATTTTTAAAGCTAGGGACTTAAATAAGAAACAAAAGAGAAGAACTATTTAACACAATAAATAATTCAGCAGTGGAACTCATGGCCACAGGAGAACACATTTATGAAGAGATCAAAAAAATTGACTAGATAAATTCATGTAAGAAGAATCCTTAAATGGCTATCAAATCTTACTACAGATGCAAACACCAACCCAAGAGGTGCCCCTAATGTGTTAAACTGGCAGAAGTCGGAAGGATGTACTGATAGAAGTGTCACTATATGCTTGTCATTTTTTTATACTCTCTCTAAAGCATCCACTATTAGACATTGCCAAAGATACTGGGGAAGGTCACCTTCTTGTAACCGCTATATGTAAGAAATGTTACTTACAAAATCACTAGTCATCATGTAAGCTGTAAGTCTAAAGAAATACCAAGCCATGTATCTTTATTTATGTATTTAGTTATGTACTTGTACTTATGTGTCTGAATACAAGTGTAAATGTCAGATTATATGCATTCATTTTCAAAACTTGTAGCTACAGGATTTTTAAAATATGATACATCAACTAGTATTGTAAAAAATGGATATATAGCACCATATATGTAATAGTTATGACATAATTTTATAGAGGGTCCAAATGTTATTTCAAGACATTTTAACATCCCGCAATCTGCCTTTTACGTTAATCAGCTACATCTGCTCTGGCTGTAATAAAGGGAACTTAAAAGGAGAAGGACATTTCCAATCTACAGCAGAATATATTTGCTAAAGCAGTAAATATAAGTACGAGTTCAGCTAATATCCTCTGCGTCAACATCTGCAAATCTATGATAGTCACACATAACCTGTTTTTTGTTATTAAACCGATGGAACTAGTTAAATATCTTGCATACACCCGGAGAAGGAATGACACTGACAACTTGGGCTTGAAGTCCAAGTGCATACCAAAGGTTGCAGTTGGTAACCTTGCAGCCAGTCTAAAATTATGAATTTACTAACATTTCAAATGAAAATTGTTTATTGATCCTGAAAGACTGGATAAAAGACGAATCTGGTGATTACGTTCCTGGGACTTATGTGATTTTGTTGGTGTGCAGCCCCAAGCCATGGGGCAAAAAACCACTAGAATGGAATCAAGCAAACCTTTCTGATGGGAAAGCAACTGAACCTCATCTTCTCTTCTGTATGGCAACCCTAGTTGTCTTTAGAGATCAGAAGTCTGCAAAGGATGCAGAAAAAGCGCAGTCATAAACAATCTGCATGATTTCTTACCTATCCTTGGCATCTCAGCTTTTAGAAGGACTAATGAAAGCACCATTATTATATGTTTTAGGGACATTTTATATGCAGTTTGCCCAAATAAACCTCTTAGCAGTTATTTTTCATTGCTGCTTCACAGCAGCAGTAAGACGGAGGCAGAAAAGATAACTCTCTCCTTGTTATGTAATCCTCCATCATGATTAAACACTAGATAGTAGCGTAGTATATCTCAGTATATCTTCACCACTCCGCACAACAGCTCTAACTCAGCTGGTAGCTCCACGTGCTCTAATGTCTGGTGGAGATAGCAACTGGCTTCTGAAAACTGTATAGCAGCATGATACAGCACTGTGCTGTGGTTAAGCCGATGCAGGTGCACAGCAAGGGTGTTGAAGCCTGGACTGATGGTCTCTGCAGCCCACATATGCCCTGCTCTGTTAAGTGTTTCTCACAAAGATGCCTCCGTTTTGAACAGTGGTAACAAACCATCTCCGCTGCCAGTGGATTCTGACTGGAAGGCTCTCCATGAGAAAAAGCATAGAAAAGCAGGGTTTCAGGTCAGGTCCCTCAATGGTTTTGATCCAAATGGCTCCAGTAATGTCAATGGATCAATGTCTGGATCATTACCAGAAGATATGGCTCACTCTGTGCGTGAAGAAGCTACCAACTTATTTTCTTGAAGGCACATAGTGCTGCACATAAGGAATTTGTAGTTCCTGAACAAAGACCGAATTTTTTCCTGCTTGATCTTGCTATCCTGCAGTGCAGATATAGCCTTAGCCAGCTCTTTCAAGACTATACAACATTGAGTTGGACTGGGATTTAGATTGAGAGCTGATAACATTACCAGGCTCTGTAAGGAAAGAGATAAGAGTCAATCAGCTAATGAATTCTTCCATAATGGAAGTAGTGGATAGGGAAAAATATGCAATGGACTAGAAAAATATCTTCCTGATAATAAAATACTCTTACAGGCAACATCTCGTAAAAAGGAACTAAAATACTCCAGGCTACCCTCATGAGTGTAGCTTCTCTGAGGAAAGCAAAAAAAAGAAAACACTGAGTTAAAAAGTTCCCGGTTCAAAACTAAACATGGGAGGGACTGGGGAGAAAGCCAGATTACTTACGAAAATTAAAATTGGAGGCATAGTTGGGAGTGTGCTATATCACTGTTGTTTAGAAAACTGGACTTTGTGTTTGAGTTTACATTAGCACCCCCAGAAAGCACTTTGAGGTATGCAAGAAGCTTTTTTCCTCTACATTTAACATGTGTATCCAGCCCTTTCTCATGTTTTTTTAAGCTTGATTTCTCTGTGCAGACAATGATCCATAACACGTAAGCGAGAAGACTCCAGGGTAGTAGTTAAATGGAAATGCTAGCTTATTTTTCTAGGGTTAATAGCCTCCAACACATTCAAAAAGTCATCTTTCTGAATTGTAAATATAGATCATTTCACACAGAGTGGTTGCAGAATGATGGCAACAAGGAAAGCAGCCTGGAGGGCAGTTAGGGGAAGTTGTCCTTTTTTCTTTGCAAAAGGATTAATCTTCCTACCTTCATGCAGGAAACAAGGCTTTAGAAGTGACATTGGGGGAAGGGGGAAACCAAAAACACCATGAAGGAGTGGGGAAAGAATGTCTCTTCTTGTTAAATAAGAACTCCTTAAAATTTGCCAATGGCAGACAACCACTTTATCGTCACATTTTATTTTCTCCTTTATATCAAAGCACCAGATTTGCAATGGCAACCGCACAAGCAGCAGATTTTATTGTGGCCTAATATTTAAATGTTGGTGATGGAAAAGCAGGTGCTGCCACTGCACACAGTGAATAACAAATCCATCAACTATCTTTTACTTTACTGGATTCTTAGTAGAGGGCTTATAGCTGTCAGCAGGTCTCACACCAGGGAAATGTCATTGATATCAATTAAATTATTCCTTCACATTGGTGTAATTGAAAGGAGGCCTAGGGCCTATAGTTTTCTTCTTCCATCTTGATCGTATTCCCAAGTTTTACTTTGGTCTTTTGCGAAACAACAGAGAGTGAATGCATTAATGCGTAAGACCAAAAGAGGCAGGTAATCAAAGGGAAACAAAACCACTTCTATGCCTTTAGAATCTGATGTGTTAAATTGGAAGAGCAGTAAGATTTATTTCTTTGTGTCATATCATCCAAACCCAGCATATCTCTCTCTGAATTTGAAATTTAATGCTAAAAAAGGTTATTTACTTTCCACCCATCCTCATAAATAATGGACAAGGTCTAATTTCCGGTTCAGATTGCTGATGTTAAGATTAACAGCAGTTTACTTGCTTTGGTATGCAGATGGGGAAAAGCCAAAGGACTGTCTTTATAAACAGAGATTGTGCAATCTTCTCCCTCTTGCTGTTGTTGCTGCAACCATAGCTTTGGATGCAGCCCTGACACCTGCCATTTTTTAGTTCTTTAACAGCTGAACATGTTTAATTGAAGACAAAATCAAATTTGACCTCAACCGTTATAGAGAAAACAGGGAAGCAGGAATACTGGCACATGCACATCTGCTACAGAAATCCGTTGCACAGAGCTGCTCTGTCACCTGGGGTGTGCACGACTAATACTTATTCCTGACTCCCAAAAATGCAAGTAGTTCAAAGGGGTTGCATGAAGTGAACTGGTAGTCGTGTCAGAGCACTTTTGCTTATCCTCACCTGGCAAAACATCTATTGCCAGAGGAAAAAAAAAAAAAAGCCTGACTTCTTATTTGCTGCAGGAGGGAAAGGTTTCCTTAAACTCTCCTGTTACTCATGACACTGGAAAAGCACAGCTTAGGACCTTCAGTGCCAGCCTGTGACACAAGAGCAGGTTTCCATTTGATTTGTGCTGATTTACACAAGGAGGAAAAGAAGAATAGAGTCAAAGTTGCTGGAGGCTTTTCAAATACCTAATTACCAGAAAAATCAGTCTTGATAAAGGAAGATGTTAAATTTCATCTAATTTACAGCATTTTGAACAGAAAAGTAGAGAAACAATGAAGAGTAGAATGCCATCTGCTTTGTTGACAAGACTCAAGGAAAGACCATCATATTTGACTACATTTGATGGCAATCTGATTGACAGCCAATATCGAATACTAAAATAAACAACAAAAAGGAATCCTTCTCCTCCTCCTCAAATTAGAAGGCAATTCAGAAGTCCGATTTACACTACTTTTACAAAAAGAAATATACATGTATTACTTTCTGTAGGTTTATTTAAATGTATATATAATATAACATTGTAGATTTGCAGAACCAGAACCTAATACTCAGTGCCAGCTGAAACCTCATTTTAGCTATTGTAAATGTTCAAAATTGGATATATGCATATATGTTTCTACATATGTTCCTATGGAACATTTCCATCTTCAAGGCTGGAAAAGATGTTTCTAAGATATCTTATCAGAAGACTAGAAATCTCTTCAACTGGGGCTGAGCAGAGCTTGAAATGCCCCCAACCTTGACTTGAGATGTAGAAATAACCTTAGTTTGCTCTAACAAAAGAGCAAATTTAATGAAATGAAATTAAAAAAGGAGGCAGGTAGTATATGACCAGTACATGTTTTCTGCAGATGTGATCAAAAAATTTTCCAAAATTATTGCCCCACTTAATTACTTTGAGAGGATATCATGGATCACTACTTTGTACATTGCAGGTATTTCTCAGTAATTGTGTTTATTTTCCTACATAAAAGGAGAACAATTATTTTCTTTCATTAAAAATAATTTATTCTTCACTTTGCTGCAGAGACTTTCTTTCATCATTACAAAGCTAAAGTGAACTCATAACTCACCAGCACTGAAATTGGTTCAGTGCTCAGTAGATATAACATTCCTATGTATTTGGAAATGGTAACAAATGAGATAACATAGCAAGGAAGAATGAATGACTAGAGATTTGGTCATCCAATCTTTGTATATAAGAACCATTCTGAAGTTAAAAGGAATTGCACAAACATAGCTAACAAAATACCTTCTGCAGAGAAGAATGGAGAAAATCCACCTACATACTTTTGTCACATGCATTAGCTCAATTAACAGATTATCTGAAGAGTCCTTATCATCTTTGTGTTCTCATTCTACCCTCCTCCCATCCATACAAATTTCATTATGCCTAAATTTAGGCATGGACCTGGACCTTCTAATGAAAATCCTTGGTCTATACTATAACCAAAATGCATTTAAGATAGAGACTTCTTCCTAACAGGGCCATATGTTTGCTGCTCTTTAGCACTGCTGGGTTCTATAACCATGAAATAGCAATAGTGCAAAGTAAAAGGAAGGACCATCACAATGATAACACAAAATAAAGTGGGCACTGATCTGGACCTCCCAAACAGGTATGTGTCACCTGTTTAATGGAATCAGAGTATAAAACAGACCCAGAAGCTCACACTAGTACTGAAGGAGTTGGTCTCATCACAAAAAAAGTTTCAAAGGAGCATCATAAACAAACTATGACATATCTTACAAAATTAGACAAGTGCACTCCAGAGGAACAGCTTCTGTCTGCAATAATGGAAAGATAAAATGGAGGTGGGTCATTTAATGAGGGCAGGAACATACACCAATAAAGGGACATAAGCCTAAAAACCTCTCACCATTTTCATTTGTCTGCTAGAGCTGATGCTTAAGCCATCCCCTCTGAACTTTGAAAAGAAGCAGCAAGATGCTGAGGTGTTTTGCAGCAGGTGCCTTTGGGTTTCTTTAAGCTTATCTGACTGTATTCATAGAATTATAGAATGATTTGGGTTGGAAGGGACTTTAAAGATCATCCAGTTCCAACCCCCCTGCCTTGGGCAGGGACACCTTCCTTTACAAGCATTTTTGAAGTCAGAATTAAGTTTATGTTTACATATCTTTTGATCTGTTGATCTTCTGTCTGTAGCCATACGTTCTCTGATGATGAACCTGCCCAGTGGTATTTGAACTGGCTTCCTATACTCCTTTCTCCAATCTAAAATCATATTATAATGTTATTATGGTTTGTTATGGCCATAGATAGGGCAGAAACTTGTGTTTCAGAAGCTATTGAGTCAGGAAACCTCGATGTCATTGCAGTTAAAAGTAAATCATGAGTAGAATGGGAGCTGTCCTCATTTAAAGTTAAGCAACTTCTCTAGTTCTCTCATAACAATGTTTTTTCCATGATAGCTCCCAGCCATATAATCTCACCATAATTTAGAACTGCTGTATCTAAGATGTCCACTAAACAGGTGAAGGACTACCTAATGAAGGTGGATTGCTGTTATGCAATTTTTTATATCCTCTGAGAGCTCTACATTTACAATAACAGAGTGGATGATCCCAGAATGTCTCTTCTTGTAGCAATCTTTTGCCTGTTTGAAAACTGATATTACATTGCCTCTGATTACTCTTCTCTAGGCTATTTTTCACATCCTCCTCATGTAGACTTCAAGGGGGTTTTCTGCTATGTGTATGTGTTTGGCAGGGAGCGATGGGAAGCATTTACTTCCATTACTTATATAGTATTATTGCAAACCCACCATATTTCAATTTAGTATATAAAAATATATCAACTATAATGTACATTTTAATATGGAAATTCTCTGTACCGTGATGCCATCAGTCAGCGAAAGGACACTGTTAGTTTGCTTGTTTTACTGAGGAAAAAGTTGAATTCAACACAAAATGCATTTATTAAGGCTAGGAAATAAGATTTTAAAATCCTAGAGTGCATGTTACTTGCATGACACTCCAGATTTACAATGCAATCTTTTTTTTAAAATGCAACATTACTAGGTTTCAATCTTTTATATTTAAGTTCTGTAATTATAATGAGATGAATATTTTATCCTCTACCATACGATCACCCTAGGCTGTTTAATTTTAGACCATGAACCATATTTTAACTAATACATTAAAATGTAAGATATCATCCAAAATTACTTGGGTTTTTAAATACATTGATATATGGAGTGTGAACCTTATAAAGCACTTTCACTGTACCTCCATTTACTGTGAAATCCCTGTTCTCTCCAAGCTTATCACACTGTAAAGATATGACAAACTGTATCAGGATTACATTATCACAGAGAAACCTGCAGAACTAAAAAAGTTTAATTGCTCAGAAAGTATGTGCCTATGTGCCAATGCTGCCTATTCCTGCTTTGTTTCTCCCAATGTTGCTAAAATCCATGTCTCACTTTGGCAACCTCCACTACCCAAGGCAAGAAAGATAATGTCATGGAGCTGGTCCTCTTGCATCAAGACATTTAGATGCTCCAGAACACCTCCCACTGCTCCATTTTCTTCCACTCATTGGCTCTTTCACTTCCCCCACTGTTACTTTTTCTATCTCTTTTTCCATTACAGAGGATGCCAGAAGGATTTGAGCCTCTTTGCTTATGCAAGCTACAGCTCTGAATGCTTCCATCCCTTGTCATGGCACACAGGGTCAAGCTCAATGAAAGGGAGAATTGCTTTGCCAGATTTTAGGACACTAAGGAAGATGGTAGTATGTCTGTCATGTTCCTGATAGGAATAATTGTTACACACCTCTGCAGCTGATTGCATGTGATTGAGAAGAGTCAATACTTTCTTGTCAAGTGTCTTAAAACCCTAACTTGACTACCTCTGCACAGCACAGCCACTTACTAGGTTTAGGCTAGCCTATGATACCAGGACCTACTCTGGATTAGTGCTCAGGGTCATCTCCGTGTAAAGCCAGAGATTGTGGAGACAAAATCTCACTCTCCAACATTACAGTTGCTTGTATACTCTGCTTGTTAGATCATTCCTCTCTTTTCACTGGCCTATTTCACCTCTGTGCCTTTAGGTGGGACAGGTGGCAAAGAACGCTGCTACAAATGTATAGGCTTAAAGATGCCCTTCTGTGTTGGGTGTGAATATTGCAGATGCTTTCAAACTTGTCTGTTCAGCACATTCAAGTCTGTGACCATGACAAAGAAAGAAAATCTGTATTCTTCTATATATATTCCAGTTGGTAAGAAACTTGGAATGCAGACGGCCAGAGGACAAAGTGGTCTCCTTGATAGTGGCACTTGTGTGCTTCACCGTACTAAGCTGTTTCGATGGAGTATGGCATATAACCAATATAAATTTACGGCCTGGCAGGTAATACCAGGAAAACTTAATAAAATGTTAATCAACACAATTGAATGGATGCTTTCCTCCTCAGACTCTTGAGAAAATACTTCTCTATACTAATTTTGGAGGTGACTCTCTACAACACAAATTATTCAAAAAGTCTAGACACATAGTTATGCAAAGTAATTCCCTGGGAGCTCTGACAGCTCTGCTGCAGGCTTCTGGCCAGATGATCTCTCTTGGAGAAGTGTTCTTTGTGTGATCTCCTAATGGATTCTCAGAGCTGTGAAGAGCTATATAACACCTCCGTTGCTGCCAGCTACAGTGCCCAGGAGGGAACACATCTGCTTTTTTACATTTGAGGTTGCTTAATAGGCAAGTGCAGCCCTCAGTCATGCTTGGACATTCCCTACAGAGCAGACCAGGATATGAAAACTTGTGTAAGCAGGTTATGCACGTCTTTGGGTCATCTCTGAGGTTAATTAATATCCCATAATAAATACAAAGTGTTTATTAGTTTCTCGAAGAATGCTATCTAGTCCTCACTGAAAACCTCCAAGTATGCAGCACATACATGGGGATATTAGGATAATATCCCATAATTTCAGAAATATGACTCTTTGCAGCACCAGGAAGTTATTTACACTGTCTTTTTAACCATTTACCTAAAGGGTTGAGGTTCCTTGCACATTTGGTGACAATAAGAAGGCAGACTTCAGAGGGAGAATGCATCTGCACGCACAGAGAGCCTTCTCTCCACACAGGTGTCCATACTCCTGTGTACCTCTTAACTGAAGCACACAAGAACATTGTTTTTGTCTCATGTGAATCAGAAGCCAGTAGTATTAACAAAAGAGAAAGAAATCATGTTCAGCCTTTGAAGTGTTCCTTCTTGCAATTAATTTCTTCTCCTATGTGGTGGTGTTTGTTTGTTGGGTTTTTTTGTAAATCATAATCTCTTGGATCAAAATAGGAAGAGAGTGACTTATAGTATCCCTCTCCTTTGAAGTTCCCTTTAAAATACTAGTCTGGCATGAAACAAAGGCATAATTCAAAATTTCAACTGGGTTTAAAAAAATATCCTTTAAAGTACAATGACAGTTTATTTAAAATGGGGTTCTAAAAATGACTGCTAACTTACCACTTCAATGTACTTTCACATAAAATCTTCTTGCAGACAACCTGAAGAAAAAATAAAGCCAGATGATTATTTGGCTGAATTTGTAGGTTCATTTCAGCCCATCCTGTGACTCAGCTGTTAGCTAGACTCCGTGCTTTTTTCTGTGAGTATTTTTAAATGGCTGCCTTCTCCACTCTTCTCTTAGCACATTTGCCCAGAATGTCTCCTTTGTCTTTACAGCCGCAACAGTGAGACAATTTCATTGTGAGGTTGTTTCTCAATGTTACACCTGTGTTAGAAAATACAGGGTATTGGATGCAGCTTTTCCCAAGTGGTAGAAATTTAAGATTTCTTTAAGTGTGCTAGTTTTAAAAAAGAGAGTAGGACTCTATTCTTCTTCATGGGAACAAACATTATCTCCTACAAATTCAACTCTATATCAGAAACAAATATCAAATGATATACAACTAGTGTGCTGTGGTTGTGTTGCAGTTTCTACAGAGAATTTTGGGTATTACACTTCCAAAATAACCACTAAATGCATTCAATATCCATCCTTAGAAATATAAAAAATCCATCACCAGAAAATATTTAATAAGGCCTAATATAAGGAGAGTCTCAGAGTAAGAAAGCAATGTATAAATAAGAGCCTTTAAATGTCTGTGCTGGAGCCAGTGTAATTGGAATAATAAATGGGGAAGAGTATATTGCATGCTCCATTAGTCTACCTAAAAGCCAGAGGTGTTTCATAAGCTTAGCAGCAGTAGTGTGTACATTGTCACCAGAAATGTTTTCTCCAGAAAAAATGGCTTGGAATCAAACTTCTAATCTGGAAGTCCTTTTCTATCTACTAAATGCATGGTATGGATAAGCATTACTTTATCTCATTTTCAGGAACTTCCTCAGAGATCATCGCTCAAAGCTGTGTCCCAAAAGTCACATAATGATTTCCTCTCAGGTTCTGGGAAAATCCAAGTTATTTTAGCACCATGCTTTATATTTAAATTAATGGACCTCTTGCAACAGATAACACACTTTATTGGGTTTGTGTTTGCTCAGATAATATTAACAATTGTCACCAATATACACTTGAAAAAAGTCAATAATCTGAAATAAAATTTGACACTACATAATTGGAATTGCAGATAACGATACAATTATTTTACAGAAAATGTCTCCCCTCCTTAAGAAGCTGATAATATACAATTTAGATTCCTTAATCCAGTTGTATCAGTTAAATTGCTGACTTTATAATCTCTGTTCACAATGGAAAATTACATTCCCTTGAAAAAACTAATTACCATTTCCGAGCATTTCCCCTAGCTCCTAAGACTTATATCAAGCCCTAACAAAGGACAGAATTGCCATAGCAACTGCCAATCTGCTTGCTTTTTATTGCTGTTTTTGTTTTCTCACTCAGAAGCTCACATAATAAAACCCATTTCATCAAATGACCAGCCGTGGGAGACTGAAGTCAATGCTTTCGGAGAAGACAGTGCTTTTCTACCAGAGCAAGATGTTGAAAGTAGAGAAAACAGCAAATACAGATGACAAGTACAGCCCAACTGCACTTTGAAACTTCCAATAGGATGAATCTTTGTCAGAATCATTGAAGTATCCAACAACACACTTTCCCTGCAGAAAGAAACATTTCTTAGGATTGCTTTTACAGGCTTTACTCCTCATCAGGAGATCTTCATTGGTCTACTGGCCTCCAACATGTCATGACATTGTGGCTCAGCAAAGCCACAGCATCAAAAAACAGCTTCTTGGCATGAAAGCAAGACCTTTCACCTATGTTCACCTAGGCAAGTTATGCCCTAAGAACACAGTAAATTCTCATCACCGAACATAACTGAATGGCAAAACTAGGAGTAATTTCTGAAAGGAAGGAAATAAACTGTAGAAACCAATGAATTGCTAAAAAGGGCTCTTAGGACTCCTTACCTGCTTTCCTCAATATTAAATAATAGCTCGGAGAAAGTGATTAAATGTTCAAGCTATATGGTACGTAACTCTTACTCTGTCTTTACTGCCACTAAGAATACTTTTGATGAAAATATGTTCTTATATTGTACACATGTTGAGTGAAGAAACTTGAAAGTCTGAAGGTTCTGAGGTTTCACTCGTGGAGAGATCACACTCTTGCCTTGGCATCTGAGAAAAAGGTTCACTGGTAAAAAATCTGAGAAAAAGGTTCACTGGCCATTTATTCAAAGACTGTTATTCACCACTCAGAAATGAATGAAACAGTTAAATTCTACAAATATTATTTTCTTCACCTGTCTTAAATTCTGTGTAATTTTTCCATGCAGGATTCTTTGAAAACTTGTTTACATTGTTTTCAATTCTCCCTACAAGCTCACTGTCTCCTTTTATTTATATCATGTCCAACAGCATGGGAGTTGTAAGTTTGTTCTTGAGAACAGGACAAATGTGGGACTGCAGAAAAATATTTCAAAAATGTCAGCTGCATATAGCATGCTATGATTTAACTGGCCATATCAATCATCCCTGCAATTTAAAGGCAGCACTGGTTTCAGTTTAGCTGACAACATATAAAAAGTTTCTATGAACTGTTGCTGAAGTTTTGACTCATGGTAGTAGAATGAAGAGAGAGAAGTGAAATGCTCAACAGCATATTCATCCCATGCCAATATTACCTGTAATCAAAGTCACTCAGCACTGTCCACACAACAGATTGCTTTTGGATCTTTCTAAAGCATGGCTACCCAACCAAGCTTTTGCTATTTCTGTTCTTAAATTCACCATGCTGGTGATACAACTTCTCACTGAAAAACAAATCATTTTTATTGTCTCTGAAATCCAGATAGAATGGAGCAGTCTTCCAAACAACTCCGAGTTTTACAAATAGAGCAGCAGTACAAAAGCACTAGCATATGCCTAACCCATCAAACATCAGCAGCTGGTTCAATAATATAAGGAGAAGTGGCTTTCATAAATACTGAAAAGTTTTCCAAAGTACAAACAATGTGATATTTGTGCTTTTCATTCCAAATTTTGTTTTTAGTGTAGATGCTGGAAATTCCAGAGCTGATGTATTTTGGGCAGTGCTATCTAATGGATATTTTTTTTAATGTTAGAAAATGGACACTTGTCATAAGATGAAAAATTAAACAAGAACGTTATGACTCCAGAAGGGTCTCAGCTTCATACTTCATCACTTCTGGTCCTAAAACCACACACACTAAACTCCAATTCCTTCTCTTTCAAAAATGGCTTGAAAGAGTGTTTTCCATCATCTCTCCTTTCTGTGGGAAGAAGGAAAAGGAGTCTCTCAATTCATCTTTCTTCAGAAAACAAATTAAAAATACCTATAAAACAAATCAAAGCTTAAAACATTTGCACTAGACGTCTCTGCAGTGACCTGACTGGCACATCAGCCCCAGCAACACTGGCAGTTGTCAACAGCACTACTAGTTGTCTTCCTTCCCTTTTTATTTATTTATTTATGTATGTATGTATTTATTTATTTATTTTCTTTAAGATGCTTCAGGCTGAAAATGAAAAGCTGGATTAGAGGTTAATAGGCTCTGTCACAGGCTGCAAAAATCTCTAAAACTGCACCAAAAGTTTCTACATTTACATATGGTTGTCTAATTTCCCTTTTTATGTATACTGTGTATACTTTCTAGGTATCTGCATATTGATTAAAAATAGCTTTGCAGTTTCTAATGTAACTGCTTAGAACAAGTATTTTTATAAAATATATCATATTCTATGACTTCTTGCCACAGAGAAGAAATTCCAACCCTGAAGGGAAAATACAGAACTTTAATAAAATTCACATGTAAACCTAAATATCCTAATTCTGTAGTTCCTTAAAGTCACTTGGGCAATAGATGCAGAATTTGTTTCACCAAGATCAAACATTCTTTGCTGAATCATCTTATTAGGAAGTCTGCATGTCTACTTGGTACTTATTTCTTTTTAAAAAATTAAGTAGCATTTACGATAGCTTTTTGCAAATCACACTTGTAGTTGTATTTCAATTAAGAAATGTAAATATTTTAGATCAGAGATGAATAATTGCATTATACTTCATTCCTAATTTACATGTAAAAGTACTTGCTAGCTATTAATGAGGTATTTACACTAGGTAGTACATATGCTACTAAATACACCAAATAATACACATTATTTTTTTGAATCCAATTTGACCTTTGCTTAAGTGGATGGCAAAACTTCGCGTGCCTCAGTAAATGCAGAAAACGCTATTTCCGTTACATGCAATAGAAAAACCCCAAACTATCTATCTGAAATAAGCAATGGAATGAAGACTACGCTGTATGCTCTGTACAGGTCAAGAGTAGTGTGATAATTTGTAATGGGTAAAGAAATGGTATGATTTCACCTTACACAGTAAGCTTTAAAATCACTGTGTTTCTATAGAAGAGAGATCCAATTTCCCCTGATATTCAGTGCTGTCTCCAACAAATGCACCTGCCTCTGAAGACCGTGGTGATGGTTTACAATTCCCAAGAAGCCAACTGTCTCGCACCTTGTTCTCACTGAACATGCATTGCTATTCTGGACTGGCTCTGCTGAATTAAGTTTGTCCCATGTGTTTTCCACAGAGTCTTTAATGAATGTGAGCTGCCTGGAAGCAAAGCCTTTGGGAACACAAAGCAAACGAAGGAACAAACTTTTAATCAAAGAATCTAAGTACGCCCAGAGCTCAGTTGTGCAAAAGACAGGGGGAGTTGAGGGTTCGCAGCATCCCACAGGAATAAGTAAATATGGTGGAAGGTGAAAAGCTTGCAGCCAGAAAGTCAAAATTACCCATTCTCAAAAATTAGATTTTATAATGCATATCATGTAGAGAATGATTCACTAATAATGGCTAATTTGCAAGAAGAAATTATGTATGTTCTGAAATTAAAACCCTAATTAAAACCGTATTAAATTTTGAGATGTATAGAGCTGTAGCCTGAACTGTAGGTTTAAAAAGCTAGTTAATGGCTTTCTGATATCATTCCCTTAAAATGATATCAGAAATCACTTTCCCCTCTTCATGTAAAGATTTTACAAGAAATTACACTTTGCAAATTCAGACAGAAAAATTATCAATGCAAGGGCAACTCTGGAATTTCCCAAAATGTCTGTCAATTTTTCTGTGAATTAATCATTACAAATTACAGTCAAACATGTTTTGAATCCATGTTGCTTAACCAATGTTTTGCAGTTATTTTCTTAGGCTTAAAATATTAATGTGTGAACAAGTTTCACACATCCAAACCCCATTTCACAATAGTTTTTACTGAGGAGAAAAGGAAGGCGTAATTTCTTCCTTATCTGACTATGTAATTCAGACAGGGAAGATTGCATACAATGGTGAAAACCTCATAACCCACCTAGAATAGGATGTAATATCCCCAGGTGATCTTCGGATTTGCAAACCAGTACTCAAAGGTGAGATTTCTCTATCTTTACGGAAGACTTATTTTCACAATAACACTCTGCTCGATAAGATCTATTCAGATAAGAAAATGTTCCCAGATACAGCTCGTAAAAAGGGTTATAGATCCACAGCATCATTTATCAAAAGATGTAAGTACTCTTGAAATCGAAAGCACATGTTCAACTCTGCAAGAGCATGCCTGCTCCAAAGCCAGTTAGCTCTGCCTTACAACCTGAGTACCCAAGTGTTCTGGCGAAGAGCTCCTGTGAAACCCTATAGCATGATTCTAGGTCATGTCAAGGTCTCCACACCATCTCATGAACTTATCAAAACAGGCTCTGTTCAAAGCAGAAGGATACCTCTGCACTGTAATGACAGTGATGACAGCTTAGGTACACATCTAAAGGATAGTTTAAACTAGTCAGTTAGATAATTTTAAGCTAGGTAGGAAATTTTAAAATGCATAGCTGTAATAACATGGAGCTCAGTTTGTGCCACAAAAAGTACCCAGTAAATAAAATAAGCACCTAAACTATCATTCTGTGTTGAGTCTGGCAGCAACAGCCAAACTAGCTAATTTATAACTAATTTAATTGTGTTCGCAAGACGATCACTGCTGCAATACAAACACACAACTGCTGCATGACAAAGGTCCACTCAGGAATCGAGTGGGTCCTGGCAAGCAGAATGGTATGGACGTTGCAAGTGCAACGTGCATTTAGCAAAGCTTCCTGCTGTTATGAACCCCCAGTGTCTGAGCATCTTCTCTGAGCATCTGTGAGATGGAATCACAACCATTGCCTTCCAGAAGGACAAACTTGTTCTATAGCCAAGATTGCAACTCTAACGTATGCATTTAAGTTATCCCAAGATTCATGCTGGGGCCAGGGGTGGGGGGGTGGAGGAAAGTAGTCTTATATTTGGCTGGCTGATTTAAGACATAATCTGAGAGGGAAAACAGACCTTATACAGGTTTTTCCTATAAACAAGCTTATAGTTTTTAATCAACTCATTCTCTTCCAGTCCTACTGAAAATGCAGAGATTATGAACGCCCATTCTGCTTGTGTAATAATACCATGAATAGTCTTTGCATTCTGTTTTTATCAACTCATTGTTTTGAACCATTATTGAGATTTCTTAAAGTTTAGAAATGGGAACAGGAGATCAGAATTTATTTGTAGCCTATTAAAAAAAAACATTTAAAAAATGAACAGCATAAAGATTTATTGAACTAATAATACAATCAGATATCTTGCTGCGAATTACAGTGTTACACAACAATTTCTGCATCTTGGATTATTTTAATAAGTGTATCAAAAGGAAAAAAAATAGCTAGTATTTCTGAAGCTGGATAATAGTTCTTGCTCACTTTTGTATTTTATTTTATTACTTTGTAGCTCAGAAACTTGCAGATACATAATTTTTAAAATATCAAATATTAGGGATCTCTTTCATGTAGATGGGTCAATCTGCCATTCTTACTAGTTTATGTTTATAACACTTGAAATCCAGCATCATCTATTGTTGGAAAACAATGAAATTTTGAATGTGAGTAGAAAGTCACTTTTCTTGGGATACTGTGAACATGTTCACTTGAAATAAATTGAATAAATTTCACTTTCTGTAACAGTTCTAGATCTAACGTTATAAGACGCTGAACACCTTCCTTTCTTGTGTGCTGTACTCAAAATGTTTTTTTTTCAAAAATTGCCTATATAAACTGTTTTCCACACAAGATCTGTACTGCTAGCATGTTACCCCCACTTTAAGAAAGCTGTTGGCGTGGGAGGTGCTAGACCAGATGCCCTCCCAGAGTCCTAACATAAAATGTTTTAGAATTCTACTATTTTAAGGCCAGCCAAGTTCTGACAGGAAACAGCATACCACTAGATGTGGTGCCACTAGATACAGTGATACAGAAAAAAACCCAGGATATCGAAAATTAATGCCTGGAAGATATGTTTCTAAGCATTCAGAAAGGCAACAGAGAGGTGATCAGGCTCAGCTCTAGAAATAGGCTCTGCTGCAGAGTTCAGATACAGATACAGAATTCCTAAGTCTCAGCAACTGAAAATGTATGTGCTTGGGGTTCATTTGGACATATTTGGATTTCAGAATTATCTAACTTAATGGAAGAAAACCCATATGTCAAATCACAAATAATCCATCTGAAACCTTTGGTCTACATTTATTTTCTATTGGGATTTTGGGCCCAATTTCACTTAGCTGTCATTCCTCTTTAGTGTCTACTTTGCAACAGAGACTTAAAGCATCAATTATCATATCACAGTGTTCTGAGATCTGCATTGCTGTTGATTACAAGAGACCCAAAGGGTAAGGAAAAAGTTCTCCATAGACTCTTGTATTCTACAGATTAGTGATGATAGATCTGCATCTCTGGCTCCTGCTTGAAAATAAAAATTCAGAAAAACAAAGGACCTGGCTTTAAGTCCATTAATTGATAGGACAAAGCCTATTAATTGAAGTGCCTGAGAAGACTGAGATGTCAACAGGAAACTGCATCTGACTCTGGTTAACCCTACAGAAGAGCAGGGTTACTAATCATGGGATGGACATACTGCAAAAGCAAGGAGCCTTGAGTGCAACTCCTTTCCAGATCCTTAGTTGCTTCCATGGTAACTTTCCCAAACTGTCTTAGGTCAGAGACTTTTTCCATCTTGAACCCCTAATTCTGCTCTTGCCCCTCCCAGTGGGGCACACAAACATTTTTTGGAAAGTCACTATGAATTTTCTAACTGGAACTGAATTCAGAGCTCATAATGCAGACTAGATCTCCAGGAAGACATGACCGTATTCACCTACTTTGAGTTTAAGAGATGATACCTAGCATATTTGCAGGATCTGCTCTTCTACAAGGAAATCCTAACTTAACTTTTGGCCCTTCTGTCCACCTACCATGTAATGGATTATAATGGGGCTCATTGTGGGAGCATGTCTTTGCTGAAAGACCATATATTTAAATGTGATACGCGCCATGGAGACAAATAACTCACCAGCACACACACTACTTTGCAATTAGTTACTTGCAGTACTTTCTTCTTTCTAGAAACAGAATGGAAAGTTCTAATAAAGTTTATTAGCTAGTCTGCGAATTTTTATCCCTTGAGAACAAAATGAACCAGCTGCAGTTTGTCTTTATTTTGGTGTGAGTTTGATTTTATGTCCTCATTCTTAAATAAGAAATTAGTTGTAACTGAGTATGCTGTTCTGTAATTAAGCTGCCACAGGGAAGAAGCTGATGTCTAGGAAGCATCTTTACAAAGTGTCATTTCTCTTAATGAAGCCTGCATTTTATAAACAGATTGTTCCCATTTTAGAAGGACTTAGGAAACCAGAGACCTTAAGAGTGTGGTATGGATGTTCCAAATTAATGTAATTGTGCAGTAACACACTATTCTAAGAATTAAATATTCTATCCTCTTAAGCACTGGACTGATATGCCAATGGGGACAATGCTAGTCAGACGGTGTTTGGTGACTTTATGTGGAACAAAACCGACCTATTTAGAACCATTCTATGTCTGCCTTGAAGAAGGAGCTGCAGTTTTGACTTTTAATTAAAAAGAGCATCATTTATATTGTTCTGAGCTTTCTGTCACCTTACAGCTCGTCTCAGTCTCTGACAGCTTTCAGAATGAAAGGTTTATGCAACAAAAAGCTTCTTTTTAAGATTTGTCTTTTATTTCTATTTATTTATGACCATGTTTTTCTACAGTCATTACCAACTGCTAAGGAATATTCTGAAGTCTCAAGCACTGAGCAGCTGGGTTCCATCGTAGACTCAAAGGACACGATAGCAAAGAGGACCACGTAACTTGTTACACATTTTACAATTCAGCTTGATTTTTAACTTTGCATTTACAAAGTCTAGAAGTTTCCTGTGTCTAATGATGTCCTCCTTGTAACTTCTCTATGTGTGCTCTCTACCTTGGCCCAGATATTAACCATTTCAAAATCTGATGTAAAAGCCTTCCAGTTCCAATTTCTCCTCCCTTATTCTTTCTCTTCTTGTTGTTTGTTACCTTTTCATCCCCTCTCTTCCCTTTTCCTGTTTTTTCTCTTCTTCATTGTCATGAATAAGTAGTAACTCCATTCATTTCAGTGAATTGGTCTAGATCCAGGTCAAAATCATACTTTCACAAATCTTAGTTTGATACAACTTTAAATAAATGACTATCCTCCTGTGAGCAGCCCACAGACAGAAAGCAATACACCGATCTAGCTGACACATGGAGGAGGAGATATGGTGACAGTCCTCAACTGAGAGAAGTTAAAAGTAAAACGTACTTTTACATGATAGTTGCACCTTGGGTACTGAATCCTATGAGAACAGATATAATAGGATTAAGAAAACAAACATTTAGGTTGAATATTAGTTTACGTCTGTATTGGTGGGTGGAAGTTGACCTAAAGCCTCTGCGGCTGAACACAAGCTAGACATCACAGACATTGTGTCCTGGAGTCCAAGTTTGTCTGCCCCCTGCAGTGGACATACCTTCAGTTCATCTGCTTTCCCAGAGCATGGAACAGTCTCTCTAGGGAAAGGATAAAAGCAATTTATAATTCATATGGCTCCAACACTGGTATTTATATGATAAGGAATCATTGTGTGTGGAAAGGGGCAAACTGACTGATCCTGTAGGGTATTTCCACCCCTGATTTCTATCAGAAAATCTTCCAAGTTAATTATTGTCTTTTTCTGAATTATTATTTATATTATTTTTCAAAACAAAAATCTAAGTAATTCTACTACTGTTCTGGGGCTTTTGCAAATGGAAACAACAAAAAAGTGTGGTGAAATGCAAATAAACAATGCTATAAAACATAGTGCTAGGAAATACTGCAGTAAGAAGTATGATTTGAATGGCAAGCATTGATGCAGAGAAAGAATAGATCTCTTCATTACCTTTCTAGTCTGCCTTGCACTGTTATGTCCTGCAAAGAAACAGATTGCCAATTTGGCTAATTACTGATCAGTTCCAGGAACTTACCAGTTACAGTTGAAGAGGGCCTCTGATTGCTAATGGCAGGTTCCTGACTGGATTAATTTTGCAGGAGTTCCTATTGACATTTTTATTGGTCTCACACTATAGACATGTTCTACTGGTCTCAGCAATGGTAATTAGCACAGCTCTTCCTTTAGGTGAATGCAAATATATAATTTCTAGTATTTGATCTAATGCCGATATCCCTGTGCAGTGCTACGTTGTGCTTGGTAGCTGCAGCTTTCTGGCTACTGAGCTAACCCTGGTTAAATGCTGAATCTTTTTATTAAACATTACATTTTTCAGATTACTCTGAATTTTACTGTTAATGGGAGACTTTAATAAGGATAAAAGCATCCAGAACAGGTGGATACTAACAGAAAAGAAGCTCCTCTCTGTAAAGGCTTTGAACAATATCAGAGAAGAGAAATGAAACTGTAATGTACAGTTTAATAATGGTCCATCATACACTCCTCTACACACACACACACACACACACATATATTAACCTTTTCAAAATTGTTTTTGCAGAGGTTTTTCTGTCCGCATTGTAAAAATACAAGCAAATAAATAAATATAGATTAGCAACTCCAAGAGGTAAAGCCAAAGGCAATAGTTAAAAAAGTACTTGATCTCTCTTATTGAGTCCTTGAAAATCTTAAGCCTCTAAACATCAACTGTTTAATAATAATTTAAAAAATAAAATAAAATAAAATAAATAAAATAAAATAAATAAAATAAAATAAAATAAACCAAATCTAAATAAAAACATCTATGTGAAACATAGACCCAAGCCATTTTCTTCTATGCTGTGTGTATGATTCACATTCTGGTTAAGAATTATCAGTGGTGGCCCTCTCAGGAAATAAAGGAAATTTTGAGATTTTAGAGAAATAGACTAAAATAGAGCAAATAAAACTAAGAAAAAAATGTAGCACTTGCTTGGAAAATGAAGCTATACTAACACAGCTAAGGATGATGTATTAACCAAGTATTAAGGATATAGTCCTCTTCCGTACCTTCAGCAATTTCAGGGAATTAATAGGCTTCTGCTAGCTCTGCATAGACAACTGTCTACCATCAGAAACGCACTTGTATTCAACAGGTTTCACAAGCACACTGGGATTTGGACTAAGTACATTACAATGGGCAAAACAGCAGTCGGTCCTACCCTGCATTGGTTCTGGGCACGAAGCATTTTCTTGTTCCAGTTCTTCTCTGAGCTCTAAAGTCACCATATACAGAACTAACAGGGAGAAATTTCCCAGTACCTTTCTTTTTTCCTGATAAAATGAATAAGAAAAGCACAGCTATCTTCTTGGACTTCGGTATGTTTGTCACAGAAAGAAAAATTCATCACTTTCCCCTGGAAAAAGAGGTGGGCTTCTCGCCCAGTGGGTCACAGATCTGCATTTGACCTTTTTACATGGCAATCAAATGCAAAATAAACTACGCTTTTATGTCCTTTTCCCCTTGGATTTTTCTACATTGTTCGGTTGCTGTATCTTCCAGCAAAATTACTGTTAAACAGATGACAGTTTTAAATGCCTCTCCATAAAATGCCAGCAAAGCCCATCATCACATCTCCATAGGTTTCAAATGATTTGGAGTTCACAGTCAAAACTACATTTTCCAGTTCAGTGAATCCTTTCGCTGACTATTGCTCCAACATCCTTGTTGTTTCCCATTACTGAACAGAAAGTCACCATATGACTCATAATAATTTGGATTTAATTGCAAAGATATGACTTTGGTCCAAGTGGCTGGTATGGGAGGGAGGGGCAGAGGGGTTATTCTCTTTTTCTAAAGCCATGATAAGATTTCTTTGAAACATTTTCAAATCTCCAGCACAACATGTTCACCCCAATTCTGAAGGTCCTTATTAGATTTCTTCTAATCTAAAATATTCCTGGGGTTTCTCGCTTGTGATGTTATTGCCTAATAAATGGTGTGGAAACTTGGAATCTTTCATAAAAGCTCCAACAACATGAAAATAGTTTCCATAATGAATAGATTTCAATCTCTAACTCTCTCTGTAGAAATGTTTTAATCATGAAAGACAGAATGGAGTTCTCGTGGGGCTGTTATTTAAAATAGTAAAGAAAAATGTTTCCATCTATTATGCAATTGTGAAATATGGCTTGGTGCTTTGTTTACAACGAGCAAGCAGACAGTTATTTTACTGAAAGAATTGACTGGCATCTTGTGTGGATTTTTGAGAGGGAATGTATTTGTGCTCTGTGAAATCCTCGTATTTCTGACAGTCTGAAAAATGATATTGTTCTCAGTCTACATCTTGATATTATTTGTAAGGAGATAGCCAGCATCTGGAGTAAGAAAGAACCTTTCCATATAATATTCCTCACATGTATTTGAAACAAATGAACAGCTTACATGAACAACAAGACTGTCAAATGCAGTGTTCCCCATAGCTTCATACTATTGCTATCTCAAGAATGATGATAGAGAGGATAGGGCATCAAGCTGAATTTCTCATTTTCCACCTTCACATTTTGAAGCACTGAAAATGGAAGGAATATATAAAGGCAACCAAGTTTGCTGATACCATTAAACATCTAAATAACATGGATCTTGGCTCTACCTACAAGCAGGACTGCAACAACAAAATTTCATTCCAGCTGCACATCCTGCATTTATTAGCAATTAACACCATTTTGATTTAATTTCTAGCTTCTTCTATTCCTTTTTACATATGCAACATGTACCACGCAAGTATTTGAGTTTAATCTTCTAATGCGAGTGATAAATATGGATGTGATGGGAGATTCATGACTCCATAGGAAAAAACCTCTGGGATTTGATTTTATGTATAATTAAGTAATGAAAATATTAATAAAATTGATTATATAATTTTGTTACTAATCTAATAATGGATGCACAAGTAAGGAAAGATAACAATAGCCTTACTGACATATGTGACCGCAAATGCCCAGAAAAGTACATTAATTCCAAGTGGTTTACTGGATGATAACTTTATTAAACTATAGGTAGGCTCACATGGGAAGAAGTAAATTGACTGGAATCCTTACTTAAAACTGGTATTCAATAAAGCCTTGAGTTTGGGTGAATTTTATTTTTCATATTAGAATAGTTTGCCCTGAATATAGCAACACAATTATATTTCAAGGAATCATTTAAAAAGTTTTCAAGATTCTCTTGAATCAATCAGCAAACAGATTGGAACATGGGGTAAGCAACAACAACAAAAAGAGAACAGATTCAATTTACAATGGAAGCCAAATATTTGCCTGGAAAAAATCCTCAGACACCTTGAAAAACTATTTAATTCAAAAGTTCAAAATAGAATATCTTTTGTATAATTTGTTAAAAGCTTATTGAGAGCAGAAGCATTGACAAATAAATGCAAGCAAGTAAAAATTTAAAAAGTCATCTTTTCTAACCATAGCTAGAAAACCATCAAAAGCCAAGAGCAATGAAGGATCTGATATCATACTAAAGATATTTCAAATATAAGGGTACACATGTACTGCAAATGAATCAAAATTGAGACACCATCTACCAAGTAAGGAATCATTCAATGCTATCATATTCTAGGAATATTTTGTATCTGTTTATCTCTATTTAGAGGGCCTATTAGAGGGCCTTTCTAAAATTTATGAACATTTCCTCATTGACAGTATATTTTGTTATTCAAACACATTAATATATTTTAGCATTGATTGTGACTATACTCTTATGGAAGAGACTTAAACAATGCCATTTAGAAAAACATAGATTTTCCATGGTGTCTTATCCTTTTGCATTATCAACTAAAGTTCATCCAAAAATAAAGGGTTATATTAGGCATAATTTTAAAACCCGTAGGAAAAAAGGTCATGTTTTAATAAGAGAAATGTGTTTTTAATGATAACGTATGTGGAAGCCTACTGGTTTTATTTCTGTTAGTTTGCATAAGACTTTCCCATTTGGGTAGCATATTGATCTCCTAACTCCTGCTAAAGTGTTGCATGTTACTATATTGACAGAAAAGGCAGTGGGATAAAATCCTCAGGAACCTTTGAGCTAACGATTCTGAAGTGCTCCGCAAGGACCTATTATAACAAAGCAATTGGATGATATGACGACCAGATTAAATTGAATGTAGAAAATTGCAAGGCAGTGCACATTGGAAAGAATGATTTCAACTACTCATATGCACTGATAACTTCTGAATTAGTTATAAGATCCCGGTGAAAAAAAATGAAGGAGTCATCAAGGAGAAGTGAATAAAGACATTTGTTCAATATGCAGCCAGTACCTAAAAATCAGGATAAGACATTAGGTTGCATTAAGAAGGAAATACAGACTACTATTAAAGCTATAATGTTAACATCTAAATCACTGGTGCATCCTCACTTTCAATATTACATGCAGGTGTTTGATCTCATCCCAAAAACTGATAGAGTAGAAATAGAATAAATAAAAAATATGACTATGCCTTAGAGATAGGGACCTTTCTTAATGGTATGAACCTCCAGAAAAAACAAAACAAAACAAAACAAAACAAAACAAAACAAAAACGGTAGAGAAAAATAAGACTCCAAAATGGTTCCCAATCTTTATAGGAATACTCAAAAGAAAAAGGCAAAGAGGATTTCACTGTATGTAAAGAGGAAGTGTGGGAGAGGAAAAAAGATACAAAGAGACTATGCCAGAAAAATAGAAAATAAGACAAGTAGGAACATCAGCAGATCTTCTAGTCCATCCCGCAGGCCCTAGAGATCAAGAAATACCGAGTCCATCCCTCAGCCCCTAAAATGACAGTCTGTATTTCATGCTTGTCCATAGCTTGTATTTCTCAGCGGTCCCGGGGGCACTAACGTGATGGTAGTGATGGTTTAGGCTGGAGATCTGCAATCCTCCCACCGAAGCTGACGTGGAAAGAGGATTCCATTGCTCCTAGTTCTGCAAAATCTACCGCATTTGGATCTTTGGGTAAGGTCATGGTTTGCACACTCAGCTACAAGTCGATCAAAAGCAGTATATTAAGGTATCAAATGTTAAAAAAAAGGCCCAATTTGTATGCCCTGCAACGTCAAAACAAGTAGCATGCACTTACCAGCATTTTAAATACTTTATCTGTATACACACCATATTAACTAGTGCTACAAGGTATTACCCAAGCAGAGAGTCTGGTAAAACTTTAAAAACCAATCACGGTGAACAGGGTTGTAGTAAGTAATCAGCAACTGCAACTTCTGTACGACCTCGGGTCAGCTCATCCTGTCCCGCAAGCCACTTCCCATGCAACTGGCATTTTTTTCTAGGCCAAGCAACACATTACAGGAAACAAAACACAGCATATTTCAGTATGCGCTGTAGCAAATAGCATGCTTCCGAAGGTTGAAGAAACTTCTACCAAAGTATGGAACTTTCTTAGTCACTTTCTGAGGTAGTCTTAAGATACCACAGTGCCAGGTACATAATAAAAGCCTCAGAAGATTAGGTTAACCAAAAAATAGGTCATTTTCTGTCAAGAAATATTTTCATAATCACCTAAAGAAAGTTATAAAAATAAATTCTACTTAATCCCTTCCAAAGAAAACAACTGAATTATAACAAACAGTACAGTCTTTAAATAAAATTAACATTTGAAAAGAAAAGATGACATGGCTAGTTATTCTCATCTTGGCATCTTTACTAGGTTTCTGGTTTCCTTTCACCCATCATTTCTGGAGATACATGTTGGAAGTAACAGTGTACCATGTTGTTTTGGGCCGAATGGGAGAACATGAGTGTCTTGATTGTAATTGCCTTCTGGAATTTATTTGTGTTGACTGCTGACCAAGCTGTCTGAATCTTAACAATAGAAAGACAGGAATTACTTAGTCACTGTCTCTTTTCTTCTGTGTCTGTTTCAATTCCAGACATCTCTGCATACACTGAAGATGAAAAGACATGCTCATTTTCCTGCCTGGATACAGGCTCACAATTTATACAGTACTTGTCTCTTATGTAGACATATGGGTAGTTGATCTGTTTTATAAGGAAAAATAAACAGCAAATGTCAGACTCACGCCAATTTTATCAACATTGGATTTTAAAACCCCCAAACATAACAACTACAGTAAGAAAAGTTTGCTGGAAAAATCATGTCCAGACTCTCATCTGTTGTAATTATGCTTTTATATCAGTGGATTTCTGACAATTTAGTGCTTGGGACTATGGTCACTTCTATACTACTATTACTTTATAAGTCTGCTTTTTCCAGGATTCTTGAGTCTCCTGTTTCCTTTGTTTGCAGGTTTCACGTTCACAAAAGGATTTACTTCACTGTCTGATATAAACAAAAGAGACTGCCAACAAGGAAAATATTAAATGTGATGGAACTGTTAAACTGTCCTTATACTATTATTAGGGCAGAAAAAGCATCTAGGGGAAACTGCCTCTGAAAGACCTAGATGCCACATAGGTAACACATGTTGATTTATTTCTACTTTACAAACTGATTTGTGTCTGGGCATTTTTTGTCAAATTATTTGATCTCAGGTATCTCTGAAATGGCAACTTGAAGAGGTGAAAAAAGTGAAGAAGTGGTTTGGGGAGAACTGAAAACACGACATCACTAAAGCACAGTTTGAAGTCTTACGAAGAAAATGGTTGGCACTCTAATGAAGCCCCAGATCCAAAAGGAGTCTGCATAAAAGGGAACAAATATTGAAGTGTTGAGGTCAGCAAATGGAAGTGATAGCTTTGCACAAATGAAGCAACAAATATCTAATACAAGTAACTGAGTCGTTTCATATTCAGCACTTCTCGGTCTAAGTAATTTTTGGTTTATGTCTTCTTTACTTGGCTTAGATATCTCATTTATTTTGACAAATCAGCCTCTTGGTCTTCAATATTATAGATTTCCAACATCTTAATTCTTATTTCCTTTGCTGAGAACCTGGCTACCAAAAGTGTTTGTGCTTTCCTTTAGGCTAGTATAATGCTGGCAAAGAATGAACTCCTCAACTTTTATTATGTTGAAACTTAGAGTTAGATCTCATCTGTGTGAGGCCAAAGAGAACTTTCAGCAGCTATGTCACTTGGCTGACTGGGGAATAAATGTCAGGATTAACTCAGAAAGAAGACATTCAAGTTATCTGTGTTGATGACAGGAAAGCTGACTTGAAAGGCTAACCTGGAATATATTTTCAAAAACTCTCTCCCTTGGTTTCTGTGGAAAACCAATACTATTGCTACTATCAATCATAGATTCTTTCAGTCTTCTTACAGTATCATTATTTTTCAAGGTGTTAAAATTCTGCCTGTAGACTAGCATAGGATAAAAAAATAAAGAAGACTTCACTCAACTTTAACTCATTTTACTAAAGTTTTCCTCAAGTTGGCAAATTACCATCTTAACAATTCAAATATTTTTATAGACAGGTTCAAATGCAATTACAGGAGTGAGGTGGCAAAGAGATGGAAGAAATGCAAATAAAATCAATCATTTACATGAACCCAAAGGTAAGGTCACATTTCCAAATAGCATACCAAAACCTTAACAGTGTAATGATATTTACAGGCAATTTCAATGGTACTGTATTAATTTCAGTGGAATTGTACCCATATACAAGAATAGCAAATCTGACCCATCCATTTATACTGTCAGCATTTTTCTGTTTATAATAGAAAAATATAACTAGTTCTGACAGCTGAAAAATGAGGCTAGAAAATTGAGACTGGGTTGTTTTCCCCACCCCTTGCTGATGCTGATGAGGTGCAGAGCAGCCTATACAGTGTGGAAAGTTCCCTGCCATTACAACTTTTAACTACAAAATAGTTGGCCTCCTCAATGGACTTAATGTGTGAGTTACTAATTGCAGATTTATTATCTGTACTCTGCAGTGGGAATGGTTAGATCATCCAAATGCTCATTTTGACTCCACAGTCTAAGCAGCTCATCCTGGAAGCAAGCCAACAAGTAGATAAACTCATTTCCAATACACCCTTGAATGTCATTTTTGATTGTCTTCTTATGCCTTACTATTCTTGATGACCGGATCAGCTGAGCTACTGATAGAAGACTGTCTCGGAATACCTGGTTACCAGCTGGTCAGGGTTTGACTCAGGTTACTGTTGCCCACTTCTTAGATGAAAGAGTTAGTCAAATTTGGCAGATTTCAAATTAGTCCCTTGGAGAGGAAAAACTGATAATGGAAGCACAAATGCTGTTAATGTAACCTCGTTTATATACAACAGGAGTATAAACTCCTTTTTCCCTGAACTCCAATAAGGAGTTACTGCAGTCAGCACTCAACCCAAGACTGCCTCTCATTTCTCAGAGGTCATTGTGACTTTGGCTGCTTTGCTTTTGATTCTGCATTTCCTTTTCCTTCTCCCCTTTCTTCAGTCAATCCTAGTTCCTGCATGTGCTTTAGCATTTCCCAGGAAAAGGCTTCAGCCTAAATGGTTTCTGCTCATTCTTATCTGGGCCTATGTTCAGCTTCTACTATTTTGCAATGGCTGAACAATAGGGACTTAACTGCTTCTTCATTTAGGCTGGATGGAAGGACAACTGCTTTTTACAGCAGCTTCAACCCAAACTGTAACAAGAATTATTTCTTTACACACATATAGATTTCCTTTATTTATTTTTTTTAATCCTCCGTTACATATATTTTGTGCACACTAGATTTGCACGTACAACTCCCCATTGTCAGATTTTAGGAAATGCTTGTATAAGCATATGGTCTTATTTATAATAATTCCATCAAGGTTTGCTTCTAGCATTAACATGCTGCATAACAATAAAGTGAAGCTATTCAGGACACATGGCTTTTACTAATGATATTTTTCTGTTATAAGAAGCAGAGATATGAAAAGTCAATGTACAGAGCCGTATGCAAGTATGCAAGTATGAAGTCACACTGTGTGGTCCATTTTGCACAACATGAGTTTCACTGAAGACCAACCCTATATGGCAGAAGAGCCATGAGGAATGAAAAGAATCAACACCAAAATGACTCTAAGAAGTGATTTATAGAACTGAATAAGAAAATAATCACCTTTACTAGACAGCATATTTTCCTCTTTCTCCCAAAACAACCCTGTACAAACGCTACTTAAAAAATAATTCTAATAGGGCTTTTCAATGAAGGCAGGATGAAAAAAATATTTTCTTGGTTGTTAATTTAATTCAGGTAAGGTACACATCATTGTTAGATGTGGTTCAAACCAAAACCACTTTGAACTTCTTCAAAGCTTGTCTATTTAATCTTCTAAATACATCCACCAGCAAACACATAGCATGACTGTACTTCCAAAGAATGTAGGATGTTTATAATACATTCATTGTTATATGCCAATTAACACCACCACATAACAGCATGTAGCCTTTCCATACACTGTGATGTTGCTCAACAGAATAGCTTTTGCCAAAATTACAATCTTCAAAGTGTCGTCTTCTTACCCAATAGTACATGGGAGATAGACAAAGCTGCTGTTATTTCAGATATATAGATTGTACTCTTCTCATTACAAAAAACATTCACATAAAGAGACAAACCTGTGTTTTGAATATAGTCATATATTTATTATTTTCAAAACAGTGACACTAATAAAAAATATAGAAAATATAGGCCTAAATCCTCCGCACTGCTTACAGAAATTTAAAAAATCTGATAATGTGCTATTCATATGGGTAAATTACTAAACTTTCATGAAGATATATAGATCTATAGCTACATGTTTGCTTTTTGAAACAATATATAGCCAGCCCCAACCAGCTGGCCAGGTTACATGAAAATACTGGAAATACTGTTTTACAATTAAAAGTATAGCTAGTGTTTTTAGCATTCAAGTAGATACAGCTCTGTTATTGAGTATCAATCCTGTGATGGCTAATACAAAGCAATAACTTTAAGTATGTTACTACCACTCGATCATGTCTCATAATGAAAATCTATCTCAGCTATATACAACAGCTATTTTACTTTTCAGTGTTTTAGCAGTAATCTCTGTATTTGAAGGAAAGCCAGAACAGTAGAAATTAAGTAAAGAATTTCAGCAGTCTGTTACAGCCATTCCAAGTATATAGCAATCATAAATTTACTTTTAGAAATTACATTTTTGGAAAACAGATACTGGGAGGATACAACAGAAACCACACTAAGCAAAACACCTCTGGATTAGCCCAACATCAGAAGATGAAACGACAGTCACACACAGCTGGGTTTGCAGACAGCAACTGAAAATACCCTCAAGCCATCGCACAAGGAAAAAAACAAAACAAAACAAACCCAAAACAAAACCAACAACCCGCCTGTTTCAAAGAAACCTGTTTTCCACAAAAGAGATTGCAATGCAGAAGCAAGGAGTGCTGGAAAAGACAAGAGCTCAAACAAGCTTGCTTCGCTGTCATGCCTTTCAAGAAATCTCAACTAGATCGTCATCTGGCAGTCTTTAACATGTCAAAAGTGACCTTACCTAGATAAGGGCTAAATAAAAAGACACACAATTGTTTCACTGATGATGTTCTTCAGTAAAGCTTGCCAAATAAAATACTTGTGAACCACTGAAAAAGAATTACAGACAAATTAATCTGGAAATAAAATTATAATTTCAGGTTTATGAAAATATAGAGGACAAGATGATGCATAGGATATTTTGAGTGTCTGACTTTTCTGGAATGAACAGTGGAAAATGCAAAATTATCTTGGTTTTCCAGCCAAGGAACTACTTGGCAAAACATAGCATCAAAATGTGAAAAGAAATGAACACCAACATGGAAACAGATCTGTGCCTCATTTCCTACAGAATTATTGAGAGTTAATGAGCAACTGGCATTCTATGGTCACTGTTCATCCCACCAATTGTAATTATTATATTATTACCTAGGTATGTGTTGGACCTACTTACATCTCTGGATGTTGGAACATCTCTGGTTCCTGGAAGACTTCTATATTTTTGTGTAATGTGTGTTATGCCTGTCACAAACAAGCCCTGATTAGCAACTGGATCTTCAAGCACCCTGGAAGAAAAACTTCCGAGTAGAAACTCTTCCTTCCGCAATCACTCTTTAATATCCGTATCATATATGGCCAAATTTTCAGCTCAAAAGATAGAGAGAAGGGAAAACTTGTAGCTTTGGGAGTTGGAATCTAACAGGTGACTAACAATAAGAGGAGGCTTTCCTGTTGCCTAACATTTAACATAGTCGGTTATATCAGTGCAGAAACTTGAAATACTGTATGAACAGAATAGTGTCTTTTGTAGAGACATTACTAAAAGAGGACAATGGCGCACACACACAAAGAAAAAACAGGCAAAAGGAGTGCTAGCCCAAAATAAACTTGATGCATTGAACGGAAATGGATTTTGTTTATTTTTTAAACATAGACAGCCATGTTCATGTGCTATGAAAATGGATGAGAGAAAATGGACTTTAGAGGATTTCAATGTAGCACATTGGAAAAAGGAAGTGAAATGTGTGTCCAAGATATAAAGCTGTTGTGGGTAAAGTCTGCAAACTTTTGGGTACCCGCAACATCTTGTTTCTATTAACAGCCATACTAAGTTTGAAGAGTGAAAGCTGAAGACTAGGTATTTATATCTATAAAGATGCAAAATATTTATTAATGTGTTAAGTATTATGATTGAAAAGTGAGAACAAAGAGTCCTCAGCTTAAAGGTACACTTTAAACAGAAGTTTTCAGCTACATGAAGAACCGTCAGATTCACAACTGGGTAGGTAATTCAGTGCAACTTATGGAAAAAGTTTAAACCTAATATTCTGTTGGGCCTCAGAAGATCTTTAAAACATATGTCTGCAAGAGAGACTGAACAAATTATACCCAGCATTTCTGCATAATTTTTTTGCTATTTAAATTGTTTGTATCAAACCACTTCTCTCAAAACACACACAGGCCCTGACCTTTCTGAGTATTTCTCAAATATGTCAATTATAATGGCACTATTTCAACAGAATCATGATAACTCTAAAGAGTTAGTTACTTCCTACATACCAAATGGATTAATTTTCTTCCAGCCCATCTTTTTCTCCTTCTTTTCTACAGCATTTGAGGAAGTTGTGAGAAAATGGAGGTACACTTATAAGAAGTGTTTTGTCAAAGCTCGTATTGTAATTCTTAATCCATCATATAGAGTGCCTAGAGCACTCAGTGGATGGCTGCAGATGGATTTTAAAAAACCTAGAAGAATAATAAAGAATCAGATGCATTCTGCACTCACTCTACATAGATAATATGCCTTTTCTATTCTTACTGCCTTTTCTATTCTTATTGTTAAACTGGTTTAAATATGCTTTTTCAAAAGAATTTCCACCTTGAGCATATATGTCTCATGCATCTGACCCTTCAAGGTCTTTCTAATTAAAAACAGACTATATCATCATTTGCTAAAGGCACTTGGAGTTAATGTAATTTACCATGGCATTTCTAATACATTACAAGACATTTTAGTTGGATTACAATATGAAATAGAACTACTAGCAACATGATGAAATCATTACAGCAATTAACAAAAACACAGTTGTATAAAATCCTGACCCTGCAGCAGAAAAACCTGAGTGGGATAGTGGCTAATACAAAATGGAGAGGGCACTTTTATCAAAGCAGACAGGTGTAATGCAATCTAGCAAACAAGTGGTACCCGGGTTAGGGAACTTGGCACCGTCCCAGACTGCTACAGAGCTTAAGCTAACACAAACCCAGTCTTCCACAAACTCATTTAAAATGGTGTCCCTGGGAAAAAACTTTCAGGCATCCAACAACCGATATATTTGATATGCTGCCCTATCCTCTGCCTGTTTCAAATTCCTAAACTGTAAAAACAGCAAGATCAGGAAGAGAAAGAAATGTGCATGTGTATATCTGCAATCATTGGTTGCAGATATACTAATAAGTAGGGAATGGCATACTGCTGTGTGTGTAGTGTACTGCTGCAAAGGGATAAACGTGATTGAAGGGAAACATCCTGACTTACCAAAATACTGAGGCTCTTTTCCCTGAGCATCTCGCACTCTTCATCTAGGGTCATGAGTAAACCACAGCTCTGGATACTGTGTTCACACCACTGTTACCTAAAGTAACTGCATAAGTTCCTTTAAGTATCACCTCTATCCTTGAGTGCTTTGAATCAGTTTGTTTCAGATTAGTAAAGTAGTTGTCTAGCTGACTTTGCCACTCATGTCATCTACTCCCACTAAAGCTAATGCAGTCTGCTGTAGATTTGACCACTGCTAAGCACGATGCCTTCTCCCTGTCTATTCCACTTGTAGTAGAGAATGAATGTCAGGGAACACTCTTCTCAAAGTGATGTTCCAATTTTTGGTGATGCAGGTGCATAAGCTAATAAATCAAATAAATATGCTTTAATAGCAAGCTTTGTTTGAAATGGGAGTTGATAAAAAAATAAAATCCCTGATAAATGTAAAATCATTAGTGAATTAAATTTTTTTTCAAGCTCAGAAACCATTTGCATAAATTATCAATAAGTAAAAAACTCAAATCACTTTAAAAATTTTCTCTATCTGTATCCTTTTGGTGCTTCCAACACACTTTAAAAATATTCAGACAATCGAGAAGGGAATAGTCAGGGCCTTGTGGATGCCATGATTCCTGCAGAGTTTAAGACCAGCTTCCTGCAGAGTAAACAGGTCTTGCATCTCAGCAACTGATTAAAACCACTAGGTCCTTAATAAGTTAGGTGCCTTTTTTACTGTAAGCAATAACTAACTGGCTGAAAACTAGAGGCAGTGACTATACTGAACCTTTGCTGCATTACACCAAGGGTGTATCTAAAATGCAGTCACTGTGCCTGCACATAGGGGAATTAGCTCAGACAGCAGTAGTAGCACAAAGTGACTGCATGCACGGTATTTGGTGAGAAGATGGATACATATTTGGGCTTTTAGTCAAAAATGAAAACTGTGTTGTCAATACCAGAATTAGCTAGGCTAAAGCTAGCTCATCTATTTCTCCATGTGCTGTAGCTGACTGAGTTCTGCAGGCACTGCATGAGACAGCATTGGCTTGGGATGGAAACAGAACAGGTAGAAGGAAATGGAAGATGAAGAGAGACCAGAGACAGAAAGAAACTAAAGGGCTATAAAGACAAAAAGGGGAGCAGGTAAGAGAGACCAAGGAAAACAAAGAAGGAATGACTGAAGAAGTTTTGTCAGATTTCATATGCAAATTATTTATGTGCAATGACTGAATAAGTAGAGTGTGATGTAGAAATATTATACAAAGTCTCTGCTACTCTGAACCTAGAGCCCTCAAAGTACAGAACCTACACGGAAGGGAATCCTCAGTGGTGAAGAGCTGGGTCTACATCAACTTCATGGGAGTGGCTGAGGAAGAGACACCAGTGTAGACACTTCCAGCAAATGAATCATTAGCATGGATGTTTAGCACTTAGGTGCAACAAAGAGCAAATAAAATATCCCCCCACCACTGTATTTTTATTCTCTTTTGAGGCTGAGAAAATTCAGAGTAGAGCATCCTTTCTGATTCACTACAAGCAAAATAAAGCAGAGGCAGATAAAATAAAGAGGGAGCAGATCTAAAGAATGTTATGGAAGTTTCAACTTCTGCACACAAAAACCACCTGCATGTGTGCAGCAAACTGTGGCTGTATGAATAATGATATGATTTTTAGGATTCAGTTGGACATTCTCATATACAGAATCCTATATTATTTGAGGTAAGGGAATTAGCCCCAAAAAAGTAATAGTTATAAAGCAGTCAGTTTCTAAGGGGATTAATATCAACCTATAGTACTATTGACACATACAGAAACTACATGGAACTATCCCATCACAACATGATGCAAAAGTACCTCATTCCTGACCATAACCGTAGTTTAAATGAACTTTCTAGGTGGCTGAACAGGTATAACAAGCACCAGTACTCTGCAGGCCCTACTGCCACATTACACAGACTGTGGTTTGAACAGTAAGCCATGCTCCAGTGCCTTACTGCATGTGGTAATCTTTTAAAATAATCAGATGGAGAAAATCAAGTATGATCTTCTGTTGACTGCTGAGTAAAAGTATCCCCTGATAGATGGTACTACGCTTCTTGTCTATAATCCCAATGAGATATTCCTTTAAGTCTTTGTGTGAAAAAAATGCCAAATCTCTTCCTAATTAAAGTGCATATTAAAACCTGAAAACCTCAAATAAATTTCAAATTCTTGTACAATGTCAGATAATTTAAGCTGTTGAAATGCTTCAATTTATTTTTTTTTCTGCAGGGAACAATTTTCAGTGTTGGAAGAAAGCCAAAAACCCCAGCTTGGCCAGAGGAAAAACATCTTGAAAAATATCACTTTCTATATTCATAAATTAAGTGATGAAAATAAAGCTGGGGGAGAAATAAAAATATTTCTGCCCCTGTACAAGAACCTTTTATGAGTCAAGAATTAAATAGCAAAAATAGCCAATAGAAAAAAACTCAAACAACCCACAGCTAACTTCTAGAGCACCACTTTAGCTGGATGCAAATATTTTGTTCTGCATCAAAACACAAGTGTGTGCCACAAGCAAGAATTTGTACCTGCAAGAATCTATGCATGCGAATAGAGGTTTATAGAAATATAAACAGGGATCTTGAGTTCCTGGATGCAAAAGAGTAGCTCAGATGAGACAGAGAAAGCCTAAGGTTTATATAAAGCCATACATGTAGAGCATACTTTTATACAATGTGGATTTCACCACCAGCTGTCTATACCTTGTCCACTTACCAAACACAGACCCAAGGAACACCAGGAGAAGCAGCAGCTGAGGGACTAGTTGTCATAAGGCAGGAGTTTTTCCTTATTTTGCTCTTTTTCCCATCCTACTCCCCTAGTAGAGATTTATTCAGGCAGAGCATTGACTGGAAGCACTAATGTCTACCCTGACCCTATACAAAAGGTCCCACTGAGTTCTGCAAGTGGAGATGCACATCAGCTAGCTTTCATGTGGCTAGCTAGTGTATCAATTAAGCAAAGATGTAGACATGACTATGAGTTACACTGCCAGTCATCTATGTTAAATGGAGAAGACTAATAAGATAATGTTATTTCCTTGCAAATCTGTGAGAGAGTTTAAAGAAGGATTTCTGCTTTTATTGTTAAATTGCTTCAGAAGTATATAGCTGCTGGTTTATTTTCTAAAACTGCAACATTTTTGCTTCACTCACTGTCATATAATATTTATAAGGTACCTGTACCTCCACCCCTGGGGTGCTTCATGAGCAATTAAAATGCAATCATCATAATAAAGAAATAAATAACCTTAATTAAAACATTGCACAGGAACCTTCCTCAGATGCAGAGCCAGTGGGGAGCTGTCTGTCTTCATGAGATTTTACATATCTGTCAGTTAGACTGAGATCCAAATGCAACATCAGGTTTCATGGACATCATCCGGATTTATTATATTCCCTGAGGGTCATGGATTCATACCCCACCAAATAGATGATACTCAAATGTAGATTACTTATTTGTTAGATAAGATCTTTTTTTAATTGCTTCATTTAATTAAATTTTAAAAAGTGTTCTGGGTGCCTGGACCACATACAATCTCCTCTATTCCCCAGTTACTCTTCTTATCCTCTTTCTTTCAAAACCAAACAGAAGATCTCCAACAACATCTCTTCCCACTCCTACGTTTTGTTTTCCCACTTGCGGCTGTTACATGACAACCTTTGGTACTTCCTTCTATCATTCTGTCTTCAATGCTGTGTTTACCAGCCCCTCATCATTCCAGGCAAGGAAGAAATCTGCAAAATATTTTCCCTCTACCTGTTACCCATCAGCAGGCCTAGACTGTTCTCAATTAAGTTGTTTTAATCCTCAATTTTTCAGTGTAGTATTCCCCAGAGGGAGCAGACCACAGCAAGAGTACTTCTGGTCCAAAGCACAGTCACTTTCAAAAGCACTACACAGACCTTTTCTGGGTACTAAAACTTCAGACCTGAAGGAAATTAAGAGAAGAATTGATTTATTTAAAGTGATTGGGCACAGAATCACAGTTCTTCCTGGATCAAAACTCCTATTTGACAATATAATTTATTCCACAACTTCAAAGCATTTTTTTTGTGATTTGCTTGGCATTTTTTTTATATCTTCATAAAAAATAATCCATCCTTTTTAAATATTTTTATACACATTAAGGAAATTCTGAACAATTTCTGATTCATGTCAAGTCTGTGACTTCCACGTTTAAGACACAAGCTTACCTGCCCCAGAACACGTGTCTAACTCATTCATTCTAGCATCAACACCACAACATGTAAATGCTCCACCAGTTTTGAAGAACATGGTGGCAACAGCCACGACTCTAGAATGTCTCTGCTAGAGGCACTGACTTTGGCACCACCCTTTCACACTTTTCCTGAAGAGTCCAGGCCATTAAGGAAGGTCAAGTGCTCTATTACAGCTGTAATGATGATGATGGTTATTTTCAAAGTAATCAGTGCAGCTCTTCCACCCAGAACCTTTCCTCGTGTAGCTGCAAGCTCAATACAAATAGGCAGCAAAGTTCTTATGAAGTCATGGAAATAAGAGAGCTACCGAAAGGAAGATATCCCTCATCTAACACAGCGGCACAGAGAGGTACAGATGGCTCTTGCCTCAAGTGAGTACATGGTTTCCACAGATACATGGAAAGAGGTGCATCTCACCTTCTTGCCAAGCCCGCCACATTTCTTTTTGTTTGGATGAAGAGAATCATACTGCTGTATTCAGCTAATTCCATGTTCACAATTTACTGTAAGGTTGCTGAGCTATATATATTTACATATGATGCCTTTCAAATGGTTTGAATATGTTATTTTCTAATTGTATCTGTACTTACTGGTATTCACTGAAGACCAGGCAGACTCATGGCTCTCAAATTTAGTACTGAAGCATTTAGATTCTGATTGATGTATTTTAATTTCAGGAGATCTCTCAAGTTCTACATAGGTTTCAGAAGAGTGAAATACAACAGGATAACATCATTTCCCACTTTTCCAGGAGGAATTCAGGATGTCTCCTTGCCTAAGGCATTTACTATTTATTTTCAATTAATTACTGGAGGAGAGTTTATACACCAGGCTTCCTCCTGTTATAACTATGTTTAGAACATATTCTCCTTTTCTGAGCTGTCCTTTTATATTTTAATTCCTCTGCTTTTGAACTACAAGGAAATGAATTATAAACAGCTAAGAAGTGGCAACATATGTAAGGACAATATGAATACAGGCATAACTTTTATTGTATCACTTTGAAACAAAGCAGCTTTGTATGCAGTGATCTACTTAATTTGGTGTACAAAAAACTGTTCCTTTCACAGGTCTTCCTGCAAGATACTTGTGATCTACTGTTATGCTCAGGTAAATACAGCTAAGAACTACATGCTGTTTTCTGGCTGATAGCTGCATTTGGCAACTTCTGACATTGCTCTTAGGACAGTTTTACTGTTTTATATCATTTCATACTACATAGTTGGTTGTTGTAACAGAACTAATCAACATATTGTTGCAAGAGGAAGAAATAGTATTGTGTATAATCTACATAGCCTACATTGCTATTTTTATGCTCCAGAAATTCAGTATGTCGGTAAAAAAAAAGACCCTAAACCCCATAGCTTTTCCTTTAAAATACAGAATTCTTCCAATAATAATGCCAAGTAAGTTACAAGAGAGCCATGCATTTCTGAGATACTTACTGTTTGTCTATTGCCAACTGAATAAACATTCCTGGGAGAAGAATTTGTTCTGGATTACTAAAAATCAGAGATCACATTAGAATTGAGATTAGACTGAAGATGCATGATTCTACTAGAGTTTCAAACAGCCAGACTTTGAAAGTAGTTTAGACCAGCCTATTCATCTAACTATCTTTGTGAGAGAATGAGAGAGAGCTGGACCTAATTTTGAAATTAAGACATGACTAAAATTTAGTAACTGATATATATGCATGCACAGCAAAATGGATGTGATTCTAATGAGAAGGCAGAAGTTGTTTTAACATCTTGAGATTCTGGAGGAAACATTAAAACTTTAAATTGCATCTTCTTGATATAGATAATATCTTAGGTACATATAAAAGACTATATATGTGTATATATGCATATTTATATGCACTATAAATATGGTGTTGCATATATGATGTGTAATGTATGTAAAAATGGTCAGAATTGTTATAATTACAGCATTTGCATGAATAGAGATGGGTTAAATGAAAGTATCCACCCTTGCCTTTATTTCTGTTAAAGCTCATGGAGTTACAGGAAGGAGATGCAAGACTGTTTTGACTTGTAAATTCTATTTTAAAATGCACCTGAGGGTGGGTGTTTTGTTCATCTATAGCCTTGTTTAGATGAGGAAGTTAACAGGTGAATTTGAAATTCAATAGCTAATACACATTAATTTCCTGTGTTAGCACTATTTCCTGTATTAACACTAAGTATACAGAATAAGTAGAATAAGTATGCAGAATAACGTTTCACACAAAGTAAAGAGATGTCCATAGTAGGAGACAGAGCGGAATTACAATTTAAAATTACAGTTACTGGTACAAGGAAATGGGATAAAAAGAAAATTATCCTCTCTATATTTTAATGGCATTCAAGCAAGTTTCAACACAGAATAGTTTCAAAATTGCCATCTAACAGAGATTTATCTCACAGTAGACTAAAGAGAGTTTAACTGTAAGAGAGAGAAGCTAAAGGCTCTAATCTGCTAAGTGAAATTTAGATCATTTTAGTGACTGAGGTCTTAAATATCTAAATATTTTGTGGGGGTTTATATTACAAAAATTGTAAAGAAGCCTTTATTGCTAATTTAATTGTAAAGTAATTACACAGTGACTAGATCTATCTCATAGTTTTAAGTCTTAGAGTTCTTTTAAAAAGTCATTACTTAACAAAAATATTGCAAAAACATGTCTAAATCCAAATCTAACACTTTTCTCAGTAGAAGTGATGATTTCTACATTCCCCATTATTTGTATTGTGGAAGCCCACAGGCGTACCAATTGATTTGAAACTACCAAAATTCTTTCCAGTAGGATAAATGCTCCATTATACCATTTAATTTTACTGATGACAGTTTCCTCTCACATTAACTATTCCTTCAAGTAAAGAAGCATCTTTTGGTTAATATTAAATTAATGTAAATAACAAATAATTTCTTCTTAGATCCATACACAGCTAAGGCTTTTAACTCACATATCAAAAACTAGACTAGCCAAAATACTGTTGAAAATAAGGTTATTAGCTGTTGCTGTCCTGCCAGACATCTACATACACAAGAGAACTGAATGGAATGCCCTTTTCATATTTTAAAACACTCGGTTTTTCCAGAGAGAAGATAAAAGGCATTTTGCATTTCATCCCATAGTTTGTCGTAAGTAATTTATTTCCATAAATTGGGAGAATTGCAAAGATTCATTTAAGGATTGTCAGACAAATTATGTGTTTAATTTATTCTGTAATTGAATTACTGCAGCTATAACATATATAATAAAGGAAATAAGAATTCTGAATTTAAGTTTTAGTTCATGGTAATGTCTTAAATTCTGCAATGTAATACTTAAGTCATATCTAAAGTCCCTATCCAGACAACTATATTACTAAGGTCACTTGAGATACATGTGTGGTCATTTTTCTCATCTCATCTGCCAAGGACAGACGTTCAGAATTCGTTTTACTGAATTTGTCTGTATTGACTTGAAAGTTGCACTTACTTTCAAACTTATTCTTGCTTGCTTATTCAGACTACAACAAAACAATTTTATTTTTTAATTCTCACTAACAAAGTCTGTTTTCAAGCACTCATCATGGGAAAATATCAATGAAATTTTTCTTACCTGTTTCCCATGTGAGAGATTTGAGTTCCAGCTCTTGATGTGGTAAAATGATAAAGACACAAGACTCTGGAAAATTACTTCTGTATCTTCTTTACCATGCAAGAAAGAAGTCCGATAACTGAGAAGTGGTATTGCCCACCCCATCCCCGGGAAAAGAATATACCAAAGTTGGGGGTTTTTTCTGTTCTAATTAATAGACTGTTTCAATTTAACTGCTGTCAGAAGACACTAAAGTGTAAGAACTTAATTCTGCCTTTGCATTGTTGCTGCAGGTTGGTAACCAGTGAAGCAGCTAAGATGATGATGGCAGTACCCATGATTAAGTTACAATCTGATGATGACTTGCAACACTCCCTGAAAAATGAAGCCTTGCCTCTGCAGCTTTTGTTAAACTGCAGACTAGTGAAAGACAATTACTCTGTGTGTGCTGGTTTTGTCTGGGATACAGTTTCTTTTCGTCATAGTAGCTGGTATGAGGCTGTGTTTTGGAATTGTGCTGAAAACAGTGTTGATACCACAGGGATGTTTTCATTACTGCTGAGCAGCGCTTACACAGAGCCAAGGCCTTTTCTGCTTCTCACACCACCCCACCAGCGAGGAGGCTGGGGGTGCACAAGGAGTTGGGAGGGAACACAGCCGGGACAGCTGACTTCAGTTGACCCAAGGGATATTCCATACCATATGACATCATGCTCAGCAGATAAGGGGCTGGGGGAAGAAGAAGGAAGGGGGAGGATGTTCAGAGCGGTGGCATTTGTCTTCCCCAGTAACCGTTATGGGTGACGTAGCCTTGCTTTCCTAGAGATGGCTGAACACCTGTCTGCCCCTGGGAAGTGGGGAATGAATTCCTTGTCTTGCTTTGCTTGTGTGTGTGGCTTTTGCTTTACCTGCTAAACTGTCTTTATCTCAACCTTTTACTCTTCTGATTGTCTCCCCCATCACACTGTGAAGGGAGTGAGTGAGCTGCTGCGTGGTGCTCAGTTGCCAGTTGGGGCTAAACCATGACAAAGTGAAAACTGCCATTCCATGAAACAATTAAAATTAGTCCTATAGTTCTACCAGAAACTAGAGCACAGGATCCTGTTTGGAAAGGGTCAGTGCCATTTTTTAAATGGCCCTCAGATGGACAAGAATTAAACTGAAGACTAAATGTAACAACCAACCTTACAAAGAAAATTTGCCTGTAAACCCTTAAGCATATAGCAGTTAAGGATCGCTGTGAGACATAGGACCAATTTTAGTGGCGATGTAACTTCCGACGTCAACACAGTTACAGTCTCTTACTTATATCCAATTATAATAATCTAAAAGAGGACTGAAGCATTTTATATCATGACTCACTTTGTAGTAAAATTAAAATCATCACACAAATTTTCTCTAGGAGCAAAGCAATTCATTTACTTGCTCGCAGGAAATATAAAGGAGTGATAATGTATGTGATAGATGGATAGCAACATGAGGAACTGAATCCTTCCAAACCTTTGCTTAATAGAAACAGTCTTTCAAAACCATATACTGTCTTAGATCACAAAGACAAAATATTGCCCCAAACTGGAAAGCAGGAGGGAGAGGGAGAAAGGAAGAATGGCTGAAACATAAAACCCTCCAAAAATTGAAGCAGTGGTGCAAGCCTGATATTTCCTTTAGTTATTACCTAAGAATATACTGGAATGACAGAATACAAGTAACAGCTTGCTAAAAGTTAATAATCTTCTCCTTTTATAACCCAGGTACATCACGGCAAATTTCTAGTCCATTTACTTTCTCTCTAAAACCTTTGAACTACCTCTCCATGTATATAAATATGTGGAGAAAAAAAAAACAAACAACAAACTATATATAATGAATATCTAAAGGAGATTTGCTGCACACAGAAAATATAGTTGCATACTAAGTACAGAACAAATGCAAATGTTTTCTTGTATCTGATAAAAAATTACTGGCTGTTACACTATAAATGAGCATTCAGGATGTCAGATCAAAACAGATGTGATGTATGTAAGATATGACAAAAAGAACATTTGTCATGTGTTGTAGATGTTGAACGACATGGACAATTTCTTTATAGGTTATATTATAGGATTATATCAGGTTTTGATTCTAGCAATCCACTGAATTCTCCAGAAAGTATTTATCTCTTGATGCGGAATTCTGTTCATCACTAAGCTTGTGGAAAAAAACAACATCAGGGACCATGAAAGACTGATTGTTGGGAGTGACGCTCTTAAAAAGACATGCATTCTGAGCAGCTAGACAGCAGGCCATAACAGCCTTTTTACACCTGAAATAGAAGAGTCATAAATCTGTGATTAATGGGTATTGGTACCTGAGAAAGATCAGTGACTATGCCAGAACACTTAGCAAAATATTTCTAAAAGTTCAAATAAGAAGCTGGAAATAAAAGGACCACTTCTGCAATCAAAGGGGAATGACTTGTCTTTCTTAAACTACTACAAGAGGCAAATGCTTTCCCCCTGTGAAGTTAAATTATGTGTGTATATATATGTATTACATATATAAGTTATTCTGTACAGAAATAGAGGATATTAAAACTCTGTACCATTAGAAGAAAGCACTCAGAATGTGAAGGTCAAGGGGAGTGACAGGGATAGAGTTAAACAGTCAGTCATCATGAGCTGGCCAATTAGTATTATTAGTTGACAACAAGATTCCTGGATGAAGATGGACTATCCTCAATAACATCTACTACAAGGATGTTATTTACTATAATACTGTTATTTTTGAATTTAAGAGAAAATGAAGGTTACCCTGAATACTTGACTGGAAAGTACTTTCTTTGCAGCAGAAAAGGTGAGTCAGAAAGCAGACACCTTGTACCGTAATGGCCTAAAACCACTCACTAAATACTTTGACCAGAGTTCCTTAGTCGAGAGCAAAGCCTGAAGTACACTCTAATCGTAACTGCCAAATCTTTCTGGTCCTACTGAACTTTAATAGGAGAAGCAGCAGCTTAGCACCCTGTGCACTGCACTCACAGGGACTTGTTTCCAGCCAAACCCCACTTAACTTTGAGAACTAAGAGTCAGATGATTTCATCAGCAATGAATCTAGACAACACAGACTGGGTAAAATGGGTTAAATTTCTCTAAACTGTTTGGGATGCTGATGCCCTCTAATTACTGGGAGTGCTCTCTCAAATGCAAAATGTCCAGCAGCTATTAAAAATAGCATTATAACAAACTCAATTTAATTGTCTTGTGGATAGCATGAAATTGAATACACTAAGGTCATTAACCTTCACTACTCAAATTCTGTATTTCTATAATTATGTTTTCTGATCACAGGAACCCTGCATATCAGAGACAACAATACACACATTACACTACTACACAAAAGTTGAGGCCACAGGGTCGGTTGACCTTCACATTTAACATTCATAAACAAAAATACTTTTTAAAGCAAGCATTTTTTGTTTTAGACTACTTCCCCTGCTGATAGACGTAATTCTAAACTTAAGAATTATGCTATTTTCCTTCATTTGACATGTTTTGCCCTTAACTATGTAATAAAAATGCTAGTGGAATTCATATTGCATGGTACATATTAGCTGTTTTATGGCTTACTTTATGTTTGGAAATAAATATGTATAAATTCAATTTATCCATCCTGTATGTTGCAATCTCACAGGATTATAGCCCTTCATTTATAATTCTGGGTGCAGTTTATAGACTAATAAATGCTTGAAAGTGTTGTATTCTTCATGATCACCTTTTCAGAACATGAGATATGAATTCTCACCATGACTTCCAATGCATTTGCACTTAACTTCTTCTGTAATCTTTCTTTGCATTACAGTCTCAGCACTTGTGGGATTTAGCAACTCCTTATAAACTGCAGTGCTTACAGGTCATTTCAGAAGAAAACCCACTCCATGGAAACAGTTTGCTTTCTACACAATATTGTGAAAAATGCATTGCTCTCCTTCATAATTTGGTATTTTAAAAATTGTATTGTTTTACTAACAGTTACCCAACCAACATGATGGGCAAAAGAAATACTGTCAGAAAAAATGGCTGAAGGTGAAATAAGAAGGACAAAAGGAAGAAATGGCGCAAATCACTGAACATCTTAGATGTCTGCATAGTAAGGGAAAAAACCAAGAACTGGTAGAAATCTTAGCACGTGATCAGGGCTGTGAAATAAAGTAGAGAGGCAAAGTAGAGATCCATTGGCATACCTCAGTGAGTTGTCCTGCATTTAATTTAGTTTGTTTCAGGAAGATAGAAGAGAGAAAAGAGAGAAGGTGATGTTGCCATCCAGAGGGACNCTGGAGAGGAGAAGGCTCCGGGGAGATCTAATTGCAGCCTTCCAGTATCTGAAGGCAGCCTACAAGAAAGATGGGGAGGGACTGTTTATCAGGGAGTGTAGTGACAGGACAAGGGGTAATGGGTCTAAGCTGAAGAAGGGTTGATTTAGATTAGATGTTAGTACGAAATTCTTTACTGTTAGAGTGGTGAGGCACTGGAATAGGTTGCCCAGAGAGGCTGTGGAGGCCTCATCCCTTGAAGTGTTCAAGGCCAGGCTGGATGAGGTTTTGGGCAACTCGGTCTAGTGGAGGGTGTCCCTGTCTGTGGCATTGGGCTTGGAAGTAGATGACCTTTGAGGTCCCTTCCAACCCAAACCATTCTATGATTCTATGCCAGCTTGCACATGAAGGATTTGCTCTGAAGCCTGGAAAGTTGGTGGACCCACTGCAAGTGTAAGAATGAACAAGGGAAAAGAATAGGGGATCTCTTCTGGAAAGCTTATTCATTTAACCAAATCAGCAAAATCAGATAAATCAGGATTTCTGTAGACCTTTTGCAAAATCATTCAAAAACAAACTGAGTGGTGGGAATGAGGGATGTTAGTTGTCCAGGTATCTCTGGGGGAAGGAACATGTTTTGTCTAGTAAGCTCTTGAAATGAATTGGTCAAAAACAACTACTTCTCGATATTTGTTTCTAACAAATATCTCGATATTTGTTTCTAATAATAGCAAATAATTTGTTTCTAATAACAAACACTTCTCGATATTTGTTTCTAATAATAGCAAGCAGCTGGAACAGACTGAACTAGAAGGCATCTTGGTCTTCAATAACTTCATAGGAGAATATAGATGAAAAAAAATGTCCCTGTGAAGGCAGTCAAACATTGAAAGAGGGTGCTGAAAGAGGCGACAGAATCTTAATTCTTGGACACATTAAAACCTGGAAAAGGCAGTTAGCAACCTGATCTAAGTTGTCATTGCTTTGAACAGGGGTTTGAGCCAGAGGGACCTCCAAAATTCCTATCCAAGCTATACTATTTCTTTGATTCTATGTTCCTTTGTGAAATGGCCATCTTCTCAGCCCTTAAAAGGGAGAGAGAACTGTGAACATAGAGTGAAACTGAACTTCAGTAAACTTAAGAATCGAACTAATACATACTTAGCTCAAAATCCTACCTCTAACAGTGGCTGAACTATTAACTGAAGTGACTATATTGTCCCTTGAATCCCTTTTGTGTGGGAAGAATGGAAGGTGGCTTAATATGGCTCCAATCTTTTAAAAAAGGGCTTGAAAGGGTCACTCAGCCTGCATCAAAAACAATTCAGGTTAGACACTAGGAAGAACATTCTAGCAATAAAGCTCCAACATTCAAGACTGTTTAAGAATAGGTTGGACAACCATATACTCACAAACATGAGTTAAACTGGATGACTCAACTGCCTCCTGTCTTAGCTAAAATCATAGACATCCACTCATCAATATGACTAAAACTAAGACACTCTTACGTTTACTTTTGATCTCTCCCTTCTGTTTCCTTTACGAATCAGCAGATCTCTCTCATCAGTATTCATATACAGGAGGTGATCACTACTTTCAAGTTAGAATTCCTTCTAAATCCTTACACCCATACTATGTCTAAATCTCAATCAAGTTAGAAAGTTCCACCCCACCACCAAGATTCTGTACATGCTATCTAACCATACGATCTAGATCTCATTATTTGTTATTCATAATACTGTAACCTCCTTTCAGCCAATGCTGAACTTATTTTAGGCTTACTAAACAAACAGGCAAGCAAGCAGTAAAATAATTTCTGCTTCCTTCCTTGCTGTCCATGACACTTTCGGCATCTGTTAACATCAACATCTGCATAGTTGCTTCGTTATTCTCCTCACTTCTATCTTTGCTTAGTCAGCCTTCACAGAATTGCAACACTAGTTAAATTGCTGGTGTGTTAACACAATGGGCTGTCAGACTGACCGAAATCAGCCCACTGATTCCTTGTCCTTCCTTTTTGGTCTTCATTTACATCCATTTTATAATATGCTGAGTTGTATTTAAGATTTAATTTGTACGATAAAAGTACAATTTTTCTTTTCTGTGTGCACAGTACCTAACAAAATGAGTCCCAGACAATAACCATGGTTCTCACCACTACAGCCTGGGTTCTCAAAGGTATTTATATGTCTGAGGATCTGGATCTGAAAATCTATAGTTCCTTTTCTTAGTGTTTAATGTTACACAACAAACATATGGCCAACTATTTCCTAAGCACTCCTTTGTAAACGGGGAGGCTGCTGATTTTCCATCTCCTCTCTGCAAATAATTGCACTCTTCTGTACAAGCTATGGTTTTAAACAAAGGTAATTCAACGTTTCTCTAAGCTTAGGTATTGTAGCTTACTGCTGAATACACATTACTTATGCTATTTGAAGCCTCTTTTTGTAAGGACATAATAGGCAAGTGTAGATAAACAAGACATCTATGTGGCTGAACCACCAGAGCACAGTAAAGCCAAAATAAACCATTTCTTTAGGCACATGTCAAAGTGCTCAGTATGTCTTCCTTCAAAGAGTAAGGGTACAATTCTGCTCGTAGATACAAGCTGGTAGATTTTATCTGCCTGCAGATGCAATTGCCTACTTATCGTGATGAAGAGAGAATATTAAGAATGATCATCTCTCGGCAAGCAGAAAAAGCAACATATGAATGGTGAACCTGAAATCAAGCACAGCAGTGTTTTCATTTCATCATTGCTTGAACCAAGATTAAAAACTCTGTTTCACACTGACCTTATTTTGTTAACAGGGCCATTTTTGTGATACCATCCTTTTCTTTAACCTGCACTGTCTTTGTGAAGTATATTAAGACTAATTTTATTCAGTTAAATTCTTTTGATCTTCTAAAACAAGTAGACCAGACAATAAACTGGGACAGAAAAGCATTCAGGTGTACACCAATGACATAAAAAGGATTCTTCATGGATACAGAGATCTGAGCTATCATATCCCACTAGAGGGTCAAGGCCTCACTGTTATAATTCCATAGGGATGCTGAACAAACTTCACATTAGCAGCACTTCCTTTACTGGAAAGGCACTGAAAAGGGTTTTGTTTCTTCTTCCTATGGTGTAAGTCTGTGAATGTTAGATTGTAGCTCTTTCTCGAAGTCAAACTATTTTTAAGAAAACTGAAGGCAATGCAATCAAATGGCTGCCAGTCCATCTAATTTATACCATTACTTGCATAGACTCAGAATTTCAAAATAATGTAAAGTTGGTATTTCTTTTTTTTTTTCTAATTAAAAGGTACTTTATTAAAATACTTGATCCCCATGTATCAATGGGACATATATAACATGGTGGCTTTTTTGATATTTAGAAAATATTATTTAAAGTATTAAATTATACTGTTTATTTCAACTAAAATACTGTGTAGTGAAATATCACAGCTATAATATCTAAACACAGGGCTTCAGTATATGCAGAATGATAATTTAAAAATGCACAAAAAGTTACTCAGCATGATGGAAAGTGTAAGAATTTTTCTTTCAGTAAACATTATTTGGCATTCACATCTTTCTCACTATGCAATACCACAACTTTAATAGGGAAGTACTCAGACTGAGGTTGTCTCATTGTAGCAGAGGTGCAAACATTCTCCAGAAGTCTTTCAACATCTTCTGATAAACAATAGTACAAATTTAATACTCTGCGTACCCCTCAGCGTTCACTTTTCTTCTCTGTTTGAAGGTATCAGTAGCAAAGATCATTGCACCTTAGAAAATACAGAGGGCTAAAGAACAGTTCATAGGGAATGGTTTCATGTTTTGTTTTGGTCTTTAAACAAATTTGCTTTTAATTTTGCATTATCCACAGTTATATTCCATTTAGGGAGGTGATTGCTGCCTGAAACATTTGGTTGGGTTCTTCTTTACTAGCATTAAAAATCAAAGTAAAATTAGACAATTTTCCTCCAAAGGTTGTATGTGTATGTTTCATTTTACATACTACAGCCTCTACTTCAACTATTCCTGTCCTCTGGGAAGTTACATACCTGTATAAATGCAAAGTATAACAGTGCCCTTGTACTTTCTGTTAAATGCCTAGTATTGAATGTCTTGATTGAGTGACTTTGCTCTGGAATGCTAGAAGCTTGCTGTATGTGCCTGAACTCTTTTTCTTTCCATGCAGTTAAAAAATATGGAAATAAAGTACCTTGACAATCAGAGATTGCTTTTGTTCCATACAGATGAAGGGGGAAAACAGTTTTCAAAAATGATAAAATCAGCAGAGGAAAAATGCAACTGTCAAAACTCTAATGTGGTTAGCAAGAGATATAAATTAGAATCTATGGAAGTACTTGACAATATTCCTTTAAGTAATACTAGGAAGGTTTGAAAATCACACTGTCCTTGACTGTGGTCAAAAAAAATTAGTCTTAAATTTGAAAAGAAGAAAAAGGAGATGCCCAAATATACGATACAACTTTTTTTCATTGCTGGTACTTGTTCTATAGGGCTATCATTAATTTCTAAAGTCAAAGCAAATCAGGAAACAATTGTTATCTACTTCATCAATGAAGAAAAGCTCTCAGTATTCAAGCAATTTTAGGACTTTAAGCCATTCTTCTTAACCAATGTAGTAACAGAGTTATTTGGTGTCAGTTAGCCTATGCAGTTAAGTTAAGCTTTTCCTCAGTAGTGGACATTGTTACAAACCACAGTAGAGTGGGGCTGCTGACATGGTGTTCCCTGGGTTGAAATGATGGTTTGTATCCTCACCTGACTCCAAGTGCTTGGCACCCTAGAAATCAGTAGAACGGGTATACACATGAGAAACTCGCTCCTTAGACACCTACACTTGAAGCAGTTGGAAGTAAAAAGAGTTTTAAAGACACTGATCATGGGCTGCTTCATCTGCCCCTTAGCAAAGCAGCAGTATGACAGTTTTTTTCTTTCTTGCCAGAGCCTTCAAGGAACAATTTTTTTAAGCTCCATTCATCTTTGGGTACTCATTCTAGGGCTGATATAACTTGTAGCTGTTTAACTCATTGTAGTTCATTATTTCTCCTATGATCAGTGATTGGGTCCTATCTCAGGTGGACTTGATTCAAAACTCAGAAACCTCTGGAGAAATTAATAACCAACTGCTACCCAAATGATCAAATAGCCTTTCTATACCACTTAGAAAATCAGAGAAACTCCAGATTCCAATTTACTGGAAACTTTGGGAGAAACAAGGAATTAATATGGAACTAAAACCAGAAGTTCAAATAATACATTTCTTTTCAGTTAATATATCTCTTAATATAGGATGGGAAGTAGAATAATTGAACTATTTTGTTGTCATTTGGAAGTTATTAATACTACAAAACAAGCCAGCAGATTGTTTTTTTGATTCACTGGACAACTAAATTCATTGTCATTCCTTGATATAAAGCAAAACAAAAAAGTATTTGAAAGATTTTTCCCTCAGTAGAATTAAAGTATGCAATCATATGTTACCTGCTCAGCATACATAAAAGTAAATGAGCTACTCAGTAAGATGGCAGCATGCACCTATCACTTCATAACTTTTTCACTCACAAATCAGATTAATGTTTTGTAAAACCAAGATCACTCACTCACTCTTTTTTCCCCTGGCACTACTGTTCCTCTTGGCACCATCTATCAAACACCTTGGCCAAACCCCCAACTTAAACTGAGACATAGCTGGATTTAAGTCAGTGGAATAATGACATTTTATATCAGCTAGAAATCCCATTATAGAAATCAGTCTGGCACTATGATGTAGCAGTGTTTGCCATCAGAAGCAGCAAAATAAATCATATGAAATATACAGCTGTTACGCTATCTAATGAGAAGATCTATTTATAGCTATTTGGCATAGTAACTAAGCTGAGAAATTTCATTTTGCATTGTTGAAGTAGCTGCATTATTCAAAATGCATTTCATAGCCTGTTGGCCCTCAGAAATTTCTTCATTTTCCTGTCTTTTGATCAGCACCAAGCAAAAGAAAGATGGAATGAATCCAACTACACTGGATGGAACCAGCATACCTGAGAAGTTGAAGGCTTGGCTGCCTAAGTACAGAGCTTGGTTCTAATGAAAATGTGCAATGTAGCAAATTCTACTTCAATCAACTCTGTCCCTTGCGCTTGCTTTTGTGGTCTGTCAGATACATTCTTCTGGCTTTCTGAAACTGTATGCTCATCTATGTCCTCCTTTATCTCATTTACTTTATATTTTTCTCCTTTCATGCCATTCTGTCCTCTACCTTCATTTAGTGGTTTCTAACTTCCACGCCCATGCTACCTCCCTAATGCCTTCCCTCTTTGTGTCCGTGCAGAGAACAATGAAACATTTCAAGATCTGAAAAGAATTTACAATCATGTAACCTGACACTGAGATTAAAAAAAAAAAATTCTCCTAGGTATTACAGAGCAGTCCTTGAATCTAGCTCAAAACTTGTGCTTGAAAGAAATTAAGTGATTAAAAGAAATCTAATGCTGATTGAAAAAGTTCAAGTGATGTAGAATTTGTCAGGAATAAGAAATTCAGTTCTCATGTATTTACGTTCCTGCTTGCAGGAATAGGGTCCAAGTTTATCATTAGTCACTCTAAAAGAAATTTATAAGAATATATGCTCAAGTTAATGAAAAAGAAAGATATACTGACACATCTGGGCTTTTGCAAACACAGAAAAAATGATATATGAAACTTGCAAAAGCTCCTTTTGGAAGGCTTAAAATAACTGCCTCCTTTGCAGAACCTCTCTTTTTTTTTCTGAGCTTATTCAAGTACCCATTAAAACTCCAGAATAGGTTTTTGGTTCAAATCAAACCTTGTACTGTCAAGTTACACTAATACAGGATTACACTTTCTTTAGAAAACTTGTGATGTGAACTGTGTAATTGAAATAACCCTCCTTTTTCTTCCTGAAGATTTTTATAGGAGAGAACTTTTTACTTCTGTTTTCAAAGAAAAGCAATTCTCTTTGTTTACATCTTTTATTTTATTCAGTGATATTTCTAGTGGTTCTTGATATTTTTGCAAAAAGTTCTGGAGTTCTTCAGAGTTCTTCACAAGTAGCTTTTATTTTTTTTTAATCTGCTCTGTTATGAAACACACATTTGTTTACAAAGAGACTATATATCTTAGTGGGACATTTAGGAGTCACTTTAAGATTCAACTACTCCTTTTGGATATAATCTGTATGAATAGTGGGTTTAGAAGTGTGATGCAGTACAACATTTTTCCACAAACATCAGGGGTTTTTGAGTTTTTTGAGAAAATGGATATTCAGCTATGCTTTTTATCTTACTTCAAGATTTTAACAGATTTTTTCCTGAAAGAAGTGGATAAGTAGAAGTATGCGGTTTCCTAAAGAATTTTGAAATGTGATGAAAATGGTGCCATATGTAATACTACACTTTAATTTTCATCCCAATTAGCCTGAAATCTGTGAGGAGAGAACCAAAACCAAAACGTACCGGAAATAACAGCTCACCTTGGAATGTGGATGTAACAGGAAAGCACTTTCTACTGTTTATGTTTCTGCTTTTACAGAGGAAAAGCACAGTCTGGATGTAAATATCTCTTCTAAATATTCTAAATATTGTACCAGCTTTGCAGAAAAGACAGGGATGAGTGATTCTTACCTATATGTGTACACAGATGCTTCAGTAATGTTTGTACTAGATACAAATGGAGAAAACCAAGAGCTGTTGAAACTGCATCTGAAGTGGATGTATTTTATCTCAGGACCAAAAGTCCAGAAGAGCAGCTTAAACCCAAATATTACATAATCTCATAATTCTTTATAACTTTGTTATCCAGTGTATGCTGTCACCCAGTAAAGAGATGTGTTAGCAAACATCTCTTAGCTGCATTTAAAATGAGACCATCTTCCTAAAATCTTCCAAATTTATTCCATGTTTCAATTTCAAATCTATTTAATATGTGTTATTTTAAAATGCTTAGCTAAAGCATTATAGCAAAGTAAAGCAAGAGTGACTGAAGAGGACAAATAAAAGAAAACCAAGTAGCACACACAAAAATATAATTTCTTTCATCAAAAGCAAACACAGTATTTACAACAGATGTTAGTGAAAATTTAAAAGGTAAGGTTCTGCAGTCTGAGTAGCATAAATTATCATGTAGACTTTTAAGAAACAAAAATGAAGAATAAAATAGTGTGCTCAGTGGTGTTGTTATGAGTCTAGGAAAGAACCATGTGCTACAACCAATAATTCTTTGGGGCACTTTATATCTTTCCCCTTTGGTTTCTCCTTTACGCTTTTAGTTAATTTCCTGCTTTGTTCTGCCAATACTACTGCTTACTCTTCAGCTTCACAAGCCAGCTTGAGTGATTTAAGGGAAGAGCATAACAATAATATTTCTCATTTTCTACCTTTCCTAACAAACACAAGGATTCTTTAAAAAAACCAAATATGGGTACAGATTAGATACAGGTATTTAGACTCCATTTTCACAGTGGCTCAAATAGAGTTTTAAACCAATTCAACATTGTTCTAAGAAATCTGGTGAAAAAGTAAGTTAGACTTCTACGTCACCTAGAAGCTTTTTTAAATATTTTACCTGGTGTTTAATTAAAATATCACAATCCAAGTAGAAAGCAAGGCTTTGCTTCATTATGCTATGGCCCGGAGTGCATCTCTGAACCAATCAGCTCCAAGCTGTAATAGGAAAATGTGTTTTCGAGAGGAGCAAGCACACAGCTGCTTAACCATATGGAAGTGTAGCTGCATAAAGCTCTGTTAATATCCACTTCTCACCTCCTCACTTACATCCAAACGTGTTGCCCCAGGGCAGGCTCCTACCTCCACCTTGGCTCCCCTGCAGCCTCTTGCTCTTACCATCCTTTTGTCCTCTTGTAATACCTCAGCTGTTCTGAGAGCTCTAGCAGGTCACCCAGCCACATGACCTTGAACACTGACAAGCATCCTGCCAAATATACCAAATCTTGCACAGCTTATTTTAGAGGAACATTAAATGTCTCTGGTAAGCAAATATATATGCATCACTTGCTGGAAAAATCAATCAATTTCACGTCCTTTCCACACAGCTGGAATCCTGCAAAGTGACAATATTGGTTTGCAGGGGATATATACTGCTTTTTCAGTCAATCACTATGTGTAGTGATTGGTCCTCTTCGTTCTTAAGTTTTCTGTAGCAAAACTTAAAAGGAAGATAGATGGGGCCCAATGTACAGAATTCTATGCTTTGAAAAACTAGATCATAAATTATGCAAATGACAGCTAATTAAAAGCAAACCTATAAAAGGAGTTAAAGGAGTTCTGATTATTATCAGAAGTATGAACATGTCTAAATTAATTATCTTTACCTGATAAACTTACTGATAGGTTTCAAGTTAACAAAGAAATAATTTAGGTACCACACACAGGGGCTGATTACTTTCTCTGTTGAATTTGTCATGGATATAAGTAAATTCCCCATTTACTAGCACAGAATAGGAGGGGAACTTCTTAGCACAGACCTGATTGCTTACTTTATCCTTTTTTTCACCAGTTTGTTTTAAATAACTGACAAAAGACGACTCCAATTCTTCTCCCATGATAACAATAGAAACATGCTATGAGAGCAAGACTCAAACATTTAGCGTATGAAAATTTCCCTAAGGTGTGACTAACTAAATAGGTAGCTCCTTGAACCTCATCAAAATTCACATGACTGCACTGAAATACAAAATCAGAACCTGCTACCAAGCACAAAGTCTCTACCCAACCATCATCAAAGAAAATGCACGCTCAAGTCTGTTGCTCATTCCCTGTGGGCTTCAGGCACTGCATCCCATCTGTGCTCTTATCATTTGTCTGTGAGCTGTGTTCTTAGGCTGGTATTCTGCTTTCACACCCTTCTGAAAGTGCCTGGTACCTAAGGAGACACTTCATATGGAACATATAATTGCCTATGCTCAGAAAAACAAATCATGCCATTTAAACACCATTCGATGTTGCAGGCCGACCACAGACATGTTGGCTTTTGAAAAGATGAATCCGAACACTGCAGTATCTCTCCAGGGTAGTAAGTTACTGTGGTTAATACCATGCCCTGCAACAGGAGGAGGACACACAGCCTCATTTCCTTAGCACATCCTACAGAGAACATGGCTAAGGACCCGGGAATGCAATTCCCAAAAGGCGTTGCCATGTTGCCAGTGGAAGGAATTTGGAGAGATTTGTTTCTGAAACCAAGCACCTGAGTTTGCTGCTTACTAGGTATGAATACCCACTTCAGTGCCCCTGATGCACTGAGGAAGCACTGTCAAAATACCCAAAGCAAAGCCATAATACCCAAAGCACTTGTGCCCAGTTCATTTGCAAGCTACTCAGGTATAGTGGGGGAAAAAAACCCTCATTGCTACCTGAGTTCCTGACACAAGCTCGCCCTTAACCTAGAGACTACAATTAGTTTCCTCCATCATCTATGTACACCATGTAAGTGCAATAGGAAGAATAGGGGTTGCTCTTACTCTTAATTTCTCTTCCATGTAGATTAATTTTCAAAGAAAACTCTGAAAGTTTCAAGTAGTCTTGGGCTTTTCTTTAGCAGGTGCATGAAAATGAAGTGACAGGCTTTAGTGAGGATGGGGAAATAAAGTAATATTTTGAATGTTTCCTTTACTGTTAGATATCAGTAGTGTTTCTTCTATCGTATCACCTAATCTAAAGTCGTGTCAATGGAAAGGCTTCACCAGAGACTGCAACAAATTGTTTACTCAATAAAGGTCATTCAGTTGGTGCTGTTCATCATTTAGTTCCATTGTGAACATAAGCCCAGCTCTGACATTTAACAATTTAAAGCTAGGGTAGTGTTACAGTTTCCAAGACTAGTCTCATTGCCAGATAGAATTCTAGTAAAATTGTTTTGAAGATGCAGTGTGAAATGTTTCTTCTGATTCAAAGGCAGTATGTTTTTTGACAGGTCTGAGCTATGCATTTCATGGCTTTATTTACCTTGTTTAAGAATAAAGTGACAATTTGCTGTTTATAAATACGTTGAAAAAGTGTTTTATAGCATATTTTCCCTTTGACGTCAATATAAAAGGTCTTCAAAAAACAAGTAGAAAAATGCAGAAAAGACTTTGTGTGTTTCTTTTTATTGTTAGAAACAGCTCTGGGGAGTTAGGTCTCTTTTCTCCTTGAAGCTTGCTTTCTTTATGCAGAGCAGAGTCTTTATAAAAGAAGTTTAGCCCTTGTGACTGCAAAGATAGCTTTCTAATGTACTTGAGATAGCAGCAGGTATTAAAGATTGTACCTCACACCAAGAACTTTGCATTGTCTTTTCCCAGTGATTTGTAGCACCTGTGCTTTCTTCCTACCATAGAGAAGATAATAAAAGAGACTGCAGTCTTCCAGTTGCCAGAAGATACTTTCACCTATGTTGACCTCAAGCCAAAAAGATATCTCTCATCTTTTTCCCCTTTCTTTACCATACGTGATGTCTCTTCACACAGCACAGTTGTGGGTTTTTGTTTTTAAAAAAAAAAAAAAAAAAAAAAAGAGACAGAAGACTGAATTAGGAGCTAAGGGCATGAAGCACAGACAGCAGTTAGACTTGTGGCACAGAGCAATACCTAAAGGAATGCAGAGAAAAACCTGGGTGTTGCAATGCTTGTACTTGAGCAGCAGGAGTGAAGAGGCCCTGCTAGTAGCTATCTGGTTGTCTTACAATTCCTTTGGCATCCACTGAAAGATGGTGAAAGGTGGAATGGGATGTGAATGAAGCCTGGGAGGGAGAAAAAATGAGTTTGTGAAAGGAAAAGGACAGTATGGCAAACAACTTTTCAGAAATGAAGTAACAATTTTGCAGTATGTCCCTTATTTTGAAGTCTTCAAGACATTTTCAGTAATGTCTACTTGTAGTATCTTATGCAGTTGTGAAATGCCTCTATATGTGTACTGCAGAGAAGCTGTGGCTCCAGCAACAGAGCACATACAAATAGAATTGCTATGTAAAAATGGAGTTGTTGTATTTCCCAGACATAAGTACTACGGACACACTGCAGCTTGTAGAGCATGCTCTGTAAATCCAGTATATCTCATATGGATCAGATCCACTGCACTTGAGCAGATAGAATCATAGAATTGTTTATGTTGGAAAAGACCTTCAAGATCATTGAGTCCAACCGTTAACCAAGCACTGACAAGTCCGCCACTAAGCCATTTCCCTAATGACCACATCTACAGGTCTTTTCAATACCTGCAGGGATGGTGACTCAACCACTCCCCTGGGCAGCCTCTTCCACAGCTTGACAACCCTTTCGGTGAAGAAATTGTTCCTAACATCCAATCTAAACATCCCTGGGTGCAACTGAAGGCCATTTCTTCTTGTCCTGTCTCTTATTACTTGGGAGAAGAGACCGACACCCACCTCACCACAACCTCCTTTCAGGTAGTTATAGAGAGTGAGAAAGTCTCCCTGAGCCTCATTTGCTCCAGGCTAAACAACCCCAGTTCCCTCAGCTGCTCCTCATAAGACTTGTGCTCTTCACCAGCTTTGTTGCTCTTTGGACACGCTCCAGCACCTCAACGTCCTTCTTGTAGTGAGAGGCCCAAACTTGATAATCTGTACAAGAGACGTGTATTGAGTTGACACTTCCTACAACACTAGAGTCAGTGTACAGGCACAGTGGAGCTGATTAGCATGTGCACAGTGGCCAATCTTCAGCATGTCTTGCTATACAACAACCAGTAGGACCTACCTGATAAGAACTCCTGCCACTTGACACCGTGGAGATACTCCCCAGTCCCAGACTTCCAGAAGCTCATAAGATCACAACCACATTTCCTATCCAATAATGAATATGCTCTGTTGCAGATATATATACATATTCACAACTCATAAACTGAAGCCACTCCAAATGTGGAGACACAAGGTACCAATTAACATACCATGAAAAACTCCACAAGTGCACCTTTCTGCCGTATGCACTACAGACAAGTCTTTTTCCCTTCCTCCCATTCTCTCTGGTCACAGTTCATTGCTACAAAACTCCTGAAGTAAGATGAGTTGTGGCACGGACCTGGAATGTAATCACAGACCTTTACACCTTCAATCTAAAGTACTCCCAGAAGACTTACTGTAATGGCACGCCTCACATGTTTCAGAGAAAAATTAACTAGACCTTCTCCCATATTACAGCCCATTGTTCTAATTTCAGCAATGCCACAACATAGCTTCAGTGTGTTTAAATAAGCTGTAACTTAATTTAATATATATCTGACCACAAAGTCTTTCTTGATTTGAATTGTAGTTTTTAAATGGCATATGTTTAAAGGAGTATATGCAGCTCCACTGTTTTCCAGCCATTCCTATTATGCAATGGTTATCTAATCTCACTGTGTGCCAGTCAGTTATAGCCTCAGGACATTCAGAATCTGCTGCAGTTATAAAAAAAGAAACATCATTTCATTTCAATACATCTCATATATAGAATTTATACACAGTAAACAATGAAGTGCTAAAAAAACCTGCTAGCCCAATAGCCCAAGAATTTTTTTAGGACACTATATAAACTGACTCCACAAATATGCCACGTAACAGTTTAGAGATAAAATTCTACATCTTGTGGTTGTCAGATTCAGCTCATACATGCAGAATTAATTTAGCACACAAGTAACTATGTGCTCTTTCTAATACCATGAACTCAATGTAAAATACTTAAGATTCTTCATTCATTTCAGCAATTTCCACACTATCCAGACTAATTTCTGGAAATTATATCCTGTTCAGCAGGACAAATAATAAAATACAGCAGCACCTCTGAGCAATTCTAGCTACACAATTAAAACTGGAGGGATCAACTGAAAACTAAAGGAACTTGGTACTTAATTTTCAGCTAGATGAAAAGGACATTCCTGTGAAAGGCAGGAGTTCAGAGCATCTAAGCCTTTACAGGGACCCATTCAGAACTGAAATCAGAGTTTCAAATGTACATGCTAAGAACTTCTGGGAAGCTTTCTAGTATTTATCTTCTTAAACCTGGGATTCAGCATCCCACATGCCATGCCTCAGTTGGCACTTCTACCACTAGCCTAGCAACATGGGGATTTCTGAACAACCTTCTTCTCACAGGATATGAACATAATTTCTTCTGCATTTGATCAAGTCAGAAAAAAATCCACGTGACTGTCCTTGTAACTCCTGAAAGCAAAATTGCTTATGCATGAAAATAAAAGAGTGACACCAACCACAAGAAAAAATGGCAGGAAGGGATTAGCCCCTTGGATATCAAAGTAAATGCTGACAAGATTACAGATTAGGCATGACTAAGGATATTGCTAAATTGATACCTTAGTTAACTGCAGCCTTTTGAATCATTGAATAAAGGTTGTTCTAGAAAGTGACTTAGGTACAGCATCTTCTACTATTGTCACACCAAACTCTTAAGCCTCTTTGCCCTGATGGTGCAATCCATGACTTTAAATGTCTGACTTCTCTAGACACTACAGGGGGAGAGTCACACTTGACCACAGACAGAAGACTGAAGGATGGAGACGACAGCTACCTAAAGGAATGATGAAGAATGGCTATGTTTTATACCTGATCACTCTTGAGATCTCAGGTGCCTCCCTGAATTAGACATCTAAAATGAAATAAGAGTTCATTTCAACTTCATCTGGCTATAGCTGAGTACATTGGAGATAGAAGACTTTTTTTTTTTCTTTTTTTTTTTAGCTTGCTGGAAGAGAGGAGGAGTCCTAATCACTGAATTAGAGAATCACAATCCTTATAGTTCTTTCTTTCTGGCCCCATAAACGATGGACTCTCTGCTCACCAGTTCTCACCAGACTGTTGCAGAAGGTCTGAGCCCACTCATCCCTACAGCCTCTTGGTAAGGACACCCTTCTGGGAAACAAAAGATGCAGGATCTAATTGCTGAAGGCTAAAGAAGCCAGTGAACCCACTCAGGTACCAATCTTTCATATTGAGTGGCAGCAGCATTTCCACATGTTTTTGCAGAAAATTTTGTTCAGATTTAGGATGTCTAACTTGCAAATCCAGATCAGGATAAGTTATTGGGACTCTCAGCTCTGCCAAGAAGGCAGATGTTCTGGGTATGAACAACACAACATGAAAGTACTCAGGAAATTTCACTTGGGTCCTATTGAATTTCACATTCCCACTAGCACAGGAAGGTTTTGTAAAGAGCAGCCTTATGTGATCTTAAAAATTATTAGGTGCGATCTTCAGCATATTTCATCTTTATTCATCCCTCATTATGCACCATTGTAGTTTTGTGGCTCTAGGCTGATGCAATAAAAAGCACAGCAACAGCAATTGCTTGTGATTCATATCATAGAATCACAGAATGGTTTGGATTGGAAGGGACCTTAAAGATTGCCTAGTTCCAACCCCCCCGCCACAGGCAGGGACACCCTCCACTAGACCAGGTTGCCCAAAGCCCCATCCAACCTGGCCTTGAACACTTCCAGGGATGGGGCATCCACAACCTCTCTGGGCAACCTCTTCCAGTGCCTCACCAGACTCACAGTGAAGAATTTCTTCCTTATATCTAATGCAAATCTACTCTCTTTTAGTTTAAAGGCATTACCCCTTGTCCTATCACTACATGCCCTTGGAAACAGTCCCTCTCCAGCTTTCTTGTAGGCCTCCTTCAGGTACTGGAAGGCTGCTCCTTCAGGTACTGGAAGGTCTCCCCAGAACATTCTCTTCTCCAGGCTGAACAACCCCAACTCTTTCAGCCTGTCTTCATAGGACAGGTGCTCCAGCTCTGAACATCTTCATGGCCCTCCTCTGGACTCGCTCCAACAGATCCATGCCTTTCTTATGTTGGGGGCCCCAGAGCTGGATGCAGTACTCTAGGTGGGATCTCACAAGAGCAGAATAGAGGAGAAGAATCACTTCTCTCCACCTGCTGGTCACGCTTCATTTGATGCAACCCAGCATATGGTTGGCTTTCTGGGCTGCAAGCACACATTGCCGAGTCACTTTGAGCTTCTTGTCCACCAGCACTCCCAAGTCCTTCTCTTAAGGCCTGTTCTCAGTCCACTCTCTGTCCAGCCTGTATCCATGTCTGGGATTGCCCTGACTCACATGCAGGACCTTGCACTGGGCCTTGTTGAACTTCACGAGGTTCACACGGGCTCACCTCTCAAGCCTTTCAAGGTCCCTCTTGATGGCATCCCTTCCATCTAGCATGTCAACTGCACCACATATCTTGGTGTTGATGGCAAACTTGCTGAGGATGCACTCAATCCCACTGTCCATGATGCTGATAAAGATGTTAAACAGCACTGGTCCCAGCACCGACCCCTGAGGAACACCACTCAGTTTTGCTGTTTATTTGGACATTTCCCCACCCTTTCACCTCACTTTTCTGGTGAACAAGATTAGTTGTTCCTCAGCTTTGTGACCACACACTGTATTAATCCATTTGGCCTGGAATGAACTGACCATGAGACTGCAAAATCCGAGATGTCCTTCTCAGTTCAGTGATGATTCAGTGATGATAAAATGGATGTTCAAGAGCTCTCTTCTTGCTAGGATTATAACTCCTTGTGGAATTTTCAGTTCAAACTCAATTCAGCCTTATGACAAACTAAGGTCGCTTCAAAGCCTCTTTTGAACTTTTAATGGAGAAATGTCACTGAGTGACTTGCCATAAAGATAAAAGAAGTTTATCTTGTCTGACATACTGAAACCATGAAGGTGAAAAGTTTGGTTCTGATTATGAATTGCATTGTTCTGAATCCATTTCCTATATCTTATATTGAAACATTTAATAAGCCCTTGCATTCCAAGTGACAAACATAAATATGGTTAAAGTAATTGATAGGTGTGGAGACAGAAGATTCCTTTCCAATGGTTTCAGACTATTATTTCCATTCTAAATAATGGACTGTAACAACCTTCCTACATAAGGGTATCTAATTCCTTCATCAAAACTCAGAACACCTACCAGTTATTTAAGATTGCAAAGCAAAGCCCTATTCTTACTGCAATAGATGCAAAACTACCTATTAATTTAATGTAAACATTGAGAGTATATGGCTCTCCAAACTAGTTCGTATTGTGCTTTCTAAATAACATTTTCTATGACTGATAGGCAAACCACTACATCAAAACTTCAACTTTTATTTATCTGTCTCCCTTATATTTTGTCTTGAAATATCCTTCAAAACTGTCTCAATTCTTCAAGAAGCTTGATTATAGCTAGAAGCATGTAACTTCTGAACTAATACTTTCTTAACTCTCATGTAAGCAGTTTCTCTCCTTTTCTCCCATCTCCTCACACAACCCCATTTTCCTGAGATCGTGCTGTCCTCTAGTGGTGAAGGGATATGACATATAAAGTTATTGGAGCATTTAAAAGTAGGTGCCCTCTTCTTCATTATGGTTTTCATCATCTCTGCTCTGGCTAATTTTCAGGTCTCTCAGCAAATGGATTTTTGAAAGAAGATTATGATCTCAGCTTGACAGACTGTATTAAAATTACTGAGTGAAGCATAGTAAGTTCAGTAGCTATTTGAACTTAGAACTATGCCTCAAGGTTGAATTTCTTAGGCAGTTTACAATTAACCACCTGTATGTTGTATTACTTTTAGTTTGAAATGAAAAAGCATATGCATTAGAGACTCTCATAAACATGCTACAGAAATAAATTATCTTAAGACTTTAGATGGGATTTTCAGCACATTTCTTCAGACTTCAATTATACAGTCTTGCTTCTAAAACTTAAGTTTATGACCAAGTCTTGCTTATGAATGTAAACATCTAACTTGTTGAGCTAATGCTGAACTGTAATCAGTTTCTTAGTTACTCTGTCTCCTATACGCACTTACAACACCTCCAATTACTTGAACCCCAGTTATGGAATTTCATATCAGGTCACAGAGACTGTGCAAGCCAGTTATAATGATGGATGTAGCCCCAGCCATGCTGGGTCACATGAAAAAGGGAAGAAGACCTCTACCTCCCCATCCTCTAGCAGACATTCCCTCAGCTGCACACAGCTCCAGAACCCTACACTCCAGTCATAGTTGCTGGTGAATCCTGGAACTGCTGCTGCTTAGCATGAAGGTCTCAGAGGAGGACAGAGGCAGATGCCTTTCATGCAGATAAATGAAATGCAGGTGTCACAAGGCAGAGACAACAACGTAATTCTCATGCTCAGAGCTAAGATCTGGCAGTTTCAGGCTTTTACGGAACAACTAGAGTACCAGATTCAGAACAGATCATCTCAACTGAAAAATTCTCTCCTGACTTCATTGTGCTGTACATAAGGCCTCATGTTATACAAAAGAAAGAAGCTGAGTAAGTAGATCAGTCATTTGGCTTATTCAGGTTTGCACTTCCTGCACAGGGTAGAGTGCTGGGGCAAGCCAACAAGTTAATAAAGAACAGTCCAATAGCAAGCAACCTTTTAGAGCAAGGTTTTCATTGTCGCTAAAAAGAGGGAAGTAGAATCATATATAATCCGGGACAAAACTAATCCTTTAAAAATTACCTTACTACATCTTTTCACTGCATGTCCTCAGTAGAACTCTCTTAATCATGTTCCATGAGACACAGATATTTTTGAATAATGAATGAGATCATAAAATATTATCAACTTGATTCAGTGCAGGCACAAACAATTTAATAGTGATTTATGAAGGGCTTCTAACACACTTTGCTCATGCCTGTGGTATATAGCCTTAAAAGTCATTCCAGCATCCGAGTTAACAAAAAGGATGTCATGCAGAAGTTTGTTCAGCTGTCTTTGATTTAAAGTATCTTCTGCTTTCAGGTCATTATCAACATTCATTCTAATCATAGCAACTCTTATTTTAAGACAGGTGCACTCTTCGCTGGGTAAAAAACTGGCTGGAAGGCCAAGCCTAGAGAGTAGTGGTGAATGGAGTTAAATCCAGTTGGCAGCCGGTCACAAGCGGTGTTCCCCAGGGCTCAGTCTTGGGGCCAGTCTTGTTTAATATCTTTATCAATGATCTGGATGAGGGGATTGAGTGCGACCTCAGTAAGTTTGCGGATGACACTAAGTTGGGAAGGAGTGTCGATCTGCTTGAGGGTAGGAAGGCTCTGCAGAGGGATCTGGACAGGCTGGATCAATGGGCCAAGGCCAACTGTATGAGGTTCAACAAGGCCAAGTGCCAGGTCCTGCACTTCGGTCACAACAACCCCAGGGAACGCTACAGGCTTCAGGTAGAGTGGCTGGAAAGCTGCCTGGAGGAAAAGGACCTGGGGGCCAAGAAGGCCAACAGCATCCTGGCTTGTATCAGGAATAGTCTGGCCTGCGGGAGTCAGGAAGTGATTGTCCCCCCGTACTTGGCTCTGCTGAGGCGGCACCTCAAGTACTGTGTTCAATTTTGGGCCCCTCAGTACAAGAAAGACATTGAGGTGCTGGAGCGTGTGCAGAGAAGGGCAATGAAGCTGGTGAAGGGTCTGGAGCACAAGTCTTACGAGGAGCGTCTGAGGGAACTGCAATTGTTTATTCTGGAGAAGAGGAGGCTGAGGGGAGACCTTATCACTCTCTACAACTACCTGAAAGGAGGTTGTGGTGAGGTGGGTGTTGGCCGCTTCTCCCAAGCAACAAGTGATAGGACAAGAGGAAACAGCCTCAAATTGCTCCAGGGGAGTTTTAGGTTGGATATTAGGAAAAATTTCTTCACTGAAAGGATGGTCAGATATTGGAACAGGCTCTCCAGAGAGGTGGTGGAGTCACTATCCCTGGAAGTGTTCAAAAAGCATGTAGATATAGCACTTTGGGATGTGGTCTAGTAGACATGGTTGTGTTGAGTTGACGGTTGGACTTGGTGATCCTAGAGGTCTTTTCCAATCTTAAAGATTCTATGATTCTATCATTCTAATGGGTAGTCAATCTCTGGCAACCTATCATCTTCAAATCTTGCTCAGCTTCCTCTTATCTTGCTGTATCCTGACCTTGCACACTAAATTTTACAGGAATACATAGGTAATTACATATCAGATATATTATTTTACAAAATGAACATCTGCTAACTTGGAGCTGAGCCTAATAATACATGCAAAAAAACCAACCTTCTTTCAGAGGGCCAGTTCCTGTAGCTGTACTTTTCTCTATGGGGCAGATCCTTACATCCATAGATCTTGTTTAACAGTCACCAACGACTCCTAAAATGAAATAAAGTCAAGAGTAAGAAATTTCAACAATAAATCATGTAGCAATATAGTCTACATATCTGTGTTGGATTTGCATGGCAAGGTTTTGGTAGCGGGGGGGCTACAGGGGTGGGTTCTGTGAGAAGCTGCTAGAAGCTTCCCCTGTGTC